>CABFOS010055523.1:0-12813 GCA_900660315.1 Diretmoides pauciradiatus | reverse complement strand
GCAGACTCATTTAGTTCATGTTAACATGTGATACTGGCCACTGCTAACGCTAGCTGCTACTAGATAGCTAGTGTGCAAATCAGATGTGTTTAAGGTGCTGTCTCCGCCGGCTGCCTCTACAGGAACACTTAGAAATTTTTTTGAATGCACCAACGGTCTAAGCAACGCCCCCTCCCCAATCAGAGATGGCCCCTGAAACCACGCCCCCACAACATGCACTGCAGAGACAACAACTATTTTAAACAGATGGGTCATCCAATCAAAGGTGAAGGGCTCACATTGGATTGGTTGTCCCGTTTTTGGCCCCTGCTCCTCACACAGATGCTCAAATTACGTCATTGATGTGTCAAATATCTTATGTCACTGATTACTGTCGAATACTTTCCAGATATAATTTTCCAGAATTTTAAAATTTTGCCATAAATGAACCGGCGGAGACAGCACCTTTAACAACAACTACACAGTGATGGTGATGGTTACCTGACCAGATACTATGACCAGATACTATGGTTAGGGGAGAGTGGGGTAAAATGAGCGAGTGGGTTTTTTGCTCCTTGAAACTATGCTGTATAATATCCTGTATCCTATTATCCTATAATTTGGATGAGTACCCACCTTTAACACAAATGTTAAATTGTTTCACCACTTCAAAATATTAAAAAAAATCTGAATATTGAAGTTATAGATCTGGTTGGTTACATCTGAAAATAAATAAGACTATTTGGTAAAGGACATGTATTAATGCATTATTTTTTGATAAAGAAGTAAATTATTTTGAAGGTTTAACCTTGAAAAAGTCCATTGGTCTATTTAACCCCACATGGTTCAACTTACCCCTAACCTGGGGCAAGTTGAGTCACATGACCAATTTTTCATATTTCCGTGGCCTTTTGTCAGATACATTCTTATCATTTCAAATAAGGGTAGATGTTTTCGTTTTACTTGTCACATTTTCCCTTGCCTAGTGAACAATTTGCTCATCTTACCCCACTCTCCCCTACAAGTTGACATTATCTAAACACAAAATCAATCAGATACCATTGATGAAATGATCCCAGTCCCAGTTCCCAGTCAAAAACACCACGGACATTCACCATGTCTATTCAGTTCTGTTTATTGCTAGAAGTGCAATCAGCTGTTCGCAACCGCTATTGCCCAAGAGCAGCGGACTTCCAATATGTCTGTCAGCAGGTGATTTAATGTCACGTGAAAGCCCTCTATCATCCTCTGCGAGGCAGCAGTGCATCTTTCTTTCTAAGCCAGGACAAGGTTGGGAAATCAGGACCCTCTGTGCTGCTGGGACATTTATTTTGCGCTGAGTGTGCAGCAACCATTACTGAAAGGTCGACACAACCTCTCGGTGGGGGAGTTGAGATATCATTGTCACTCAGCTGTCAGTCTGGCGATTATCTCGCTCGAATATCACGAGATGTTTGCAAAGCGCATACCTTAGATCTTACAAGAGATGTCGTGTCATGCTGAAATTGTGAAGGACCCTTTGATCTGCCACATAAAATGCTCGCTAACTTTTGAAAGGTTACATCTATCAAGGTGTCCTGGGTCTTTTCCTTGTTATGTGGCACTGTACAGCACACTCCAGCTTGGAAACCAGGTCTATCACTTCCTGCAGCTCATTCTAAAGCACTTTCTGAGAAAAGAAAGGCGAGAGGAGGGTGAGTCAGCTTTGTGATGAATGTTCGTGGTACCCAGCCTCCAGGCACATTGGCCTGCACCTGCAACAAGGAAATATCCCCATAGCTGTTTATTTTTGATCCCTCGCCTCCATGCCGGTTTCCTGCATTCGGTGGAGTTTGGGGTGTACCTGCTGAGTTGCTGAGGCCACAGCAGCAACGGCAGCTATCCTGCTCTCATTTCTATTGCACCATCCACAGGAATACCATGCAACTGTAGATCATTCTGCTAACATGTTTACTTGGCAGCTTAAAAAGAAAGTGTCTTCCAGCGAGCCCTTTGATATCAATTGACATTAAAATTGCAAACATGCACTGGCAGCTGGGTATTTAATCGTCTGCATGTTTGAATTGTGTACTGTATTCCCCCTAGTGATGGCTGAGATAGAGAGTGGATCTTTCTCCAGGCACTATATAGATTAATGAGTAGTTTTCATTTATTAAAGTTCATTATTGATGCAAATTTAGATAATACAGCTCAATTAGGTAGCTCAGTGTTACAGCCATTTATAGATGCTCAAGTGGGCTCTGACAGTTTGCTACCCTAGGCTAGATTTAAACAAAATAGCTATTATATTGGCTATAATAACACAATCATTTCTGCAGAGGGCATGCATATCAATAGTTCAAGACCTGATGTCATGCATTAAACAAATCAAATTACCGATTGTGTATAACTGTATGGTGCATTATGCCACCCCTCCCGCCTGTAGCTCTATGGTCTATATCTACAGCATCATGAAATCCTGATCTTTAGCTAAAACCGCTTAAACCCTGGTAACTTTATCTTACATTACAGTGTCATTATTCTCTCATCTACTGAAACAGAGAAAAGCAGCGCAGAAAAGACTTCCAGCGTGGTTTCTTGTTGTGTATACACATTCAGACAGGACTAACTGATACTGTGTGTACAGAGTATACAATCCCCTACTTGGAGGTTTGTTACAATATTTGCACACACAGATGAGGATAAAAGTTAGTAACGGCGGTGAACCAAGGGACCATCTAATGTGTCTATCAGCCCTGGACTCAAGGACTGTAATTGGAAACTGATAGATCGAGACTGCTAGGACTAACAAAAGAAGATTTCTCCCTGCAGCTCCACCAAATTGCAATTGACTGTGTTAGGTCTTACATCCCAGTAGGGATTAGAGGTCATCTGTTACCACAGATTTCAATAGTAGATGGTGGGAGCATTTGCAAATGAGGATATCGAATGGGATTAGTAACCACATCCTGTTCTATACATTGGAAGGGGTTGCCCAGGGATACTTGTTTTCGGCACCTGCTTCTTTGTGTATTATTGTTTCTGTAATATTCAGAAATAGGTGGAAACCATTAAAAGTGCTTAACCCTAAAACTGCTTATTTTACCCTACTGATCATTTGCATAATCTATAGCCATTCATAAAGAAAGCTGTAAAGCCTAGCTCTACCTTGGCCAAGGGCACACCTAGCACATCACGTTATACTGAAGCTGGCTTTGTTGTAACAATGCAGCCGTGGCCGGAGACGTGAGACGTGTGATCTCAACACCGGATCTACATTCAACCGATCTACTTGGCCCCTGGTCGACTGAGGACATTGACACATATAGCCTGCACTACATATGCTGAACTATAGGGGCCCCGGCTGAACAAGGATACTGAACTATCTGATTTATCTATACACACAGAACTACATTGTCATAATTGTTTGATAATTAATAATTGTGCCATAAATCTGATCCTCTATCAGCTTGACCTAGTGAGGACTGTAAAGTCATTTGAGGCGATATGTCGTCACCGTTATTCCCATGATGCATAGTCAATGTTTTTTATAATTTAATTTACAAACGCTGTAGCCTGAGATTTTACCGAATTTTGCCCGTTGACATTACCTTACTAGAATGTCATTACTTCCTGTCTCCTAGAGAAGGCGACAGTCAAAATGAGAACAGCAATCAACTAGTTTCATTAACAAGAAGCAAACACACACAGCATGGTGGAGAATGAAGCTCCCCTTCGCTTCCCCACGGGTAATAGTGACCACAAGAGCCATCGCTGCGTTCATTTGCAAGGAGACATTACAGTGTCGGTGAAAACGAAGGTTTCCGAGAATCGGTCCGGATCCTGGATGCACCATATGAAATGCCTAGTCGGAAATATTTCACCAAGAAGGCCGTAACAGCACTGTATGCAGAGACGAGGAGGAGGACGCGCTCCAGTCTTTTTTATTTTTTAAGTTCAATGTTTTACATTTGAGTGTTAGTGTCACTTACTAAGGCGTCTCTGGGTGGAACGGTGTCTTTGGAAGAACATTAGAAGGCAGTTTGTTCTCAATATTTTAACCACATTTATTCCCAACGGGTTCACGGATGCAATACAAGGTACTCCAATATAAAAAATGATGTGGAGCGGTTTGGGAGTATGCATGATTGGAGCGAGTGAAACTGCATGAGTGAAACTACGTGTCAAGGCATTAAAGGTTCAATTGAGAAAGATAATCCGTTTTTTAAACTCAATAAAAGGGGGGAAATCATTTTCACCGTCCAAAGTGTTTTCAAAAATACAAAATGGTTTAGATTGAAAATGAAGGTACTGTTTAATATCAGTTGGGGAACAGTACAACAGGAAATGCATGCATGCGTGACAGTCATACTTGCCTATACTTTAACACAAGGAGACACGCTCTGGCTTTTATCCCAAAATTATGTCAGTTTCGTCACATTTTGTCATCTGATGAGTGCTCTTTTTTCTTCTTTTTTACAGGTCAAAATCCAAGGTGATGCTTCTTCCAAGTACTCAGGTCATCTTCCGTGATAGTGGCTCAGTGGGGATGCAATTCAGTATGAGAGGAACGCAAGAGTGTGCCAAGAAGACAGTTGTGTGCACAGTCGCTACCAAGCTGCTGGTGTTTATCTGCACAGTGATGGTCTGCCTCAAGCCAGATTTGTGGAAATCAGTTTTTCTTGCCCGGCACAGAACACCTTGTTGACTGGAACACTTGATTAAAAGGAAACTCAGAAAGCAGCAGACTGTTCCAACTGTTCCAACAGGCTGTTCCCTCTTCACCGAGCAGCAACACTGCAGCAAATTCAGGTGCATTGGTAGGCAGAGTAGCACAGTGATTCAGACATATTCAACATTTGAATATCTCACCAAACTCCCACTCAAACACAACGCAAATAAACGTGGAAGGGGTAAGTACATGCGTGAATATTTTCCTCTCAGAAAAAAAAACCTCTGGACCCAATTACATTATTTTTTAGGACAGCAGTTTACATCAAAGGGCACTACACTACATATTACAATAGCATGAACAATTGATGCATACACAAAGAGAGATGTAATCAGCATCTCTAACACAATTTATATACTGTACCACCATAGCGGAAACCTATTCATATCCATTTATCCCTTCACCATAGACAGACAGGCACAGTGGAGAGCGATTACAGCAATGCAACCTATTTGTATAATCCACCTCTTCCCCAGAGCTTAGAGAGGGAATTGCAAGAACATATTGACAGAACACTCCATACTTCATGCACTTCATGAATTTCCTCCTGCTAAAGACATTTTTGTCCGAGACAGTATTTGCAAAGCTCCTGTTCAATCCCGGCAATATTTTCTGACACCTGAGGGGGGAAAACAGTTGTTCCTGCGACTCCTCGACACAAACAACTCTGAATCCAGAGACATTTACCATTTCATGTATTGGTAAATGTTATTTGGCAGCAAACGTAACGCTCTTGTTCAATCACTGCAATATTTGCTACATCTGTGGGGGTGAGCCAGTTCTTCCCATGATGCACTGCGCCTCAAACAGCTTGACACGAACAACTCTGAATTGAGAGATATTTACCATTTCATGTATTGGTAAATGTTATTTGACAGCAAACGTAACGCTCTTGTTCAGCCACTGCGATATTTGCTTCATCTGTGGGGGCCAGCCAGTTCTTCCCATGATGCACTGTGACTCAAACACCTTGACACAAACAACTGTGAATCGAGCAGAGTACTGTAGTCCCCCCGTGTCATGCCTGCAACACCCAGTTAGCTGAACTGGGGAGATCAAAGCAGGGGACGCTGCTGAATAAGTCAATGCCAAACAAAACTGAAAACTCCAATAAAGAAATCTCGCCCACGGGATTCCTCCGACATTTATGAGACCATTAACCTTGTCAAGACAGTTAAAATAGATGGCGGTACATAAAATGTGGAGGATGCCTGAAATCTAAGAAAGGAGTGAGGCCGTAAGAAAAGGCAGTCGACAAACAAAGATAAACGTCTGTTGGCAGCTGGATATTTACGGAGGCAAACAGATAACTTTTGAGATTTCAGATGACATTCATAGAATTGCTTTGGTCCTATCCAGTGATAAAAGAAATTAAAGTGATTTTACAGAACTGACAACTGACGCCGTGGGCTGAACGAATTGGAAGACGGAAGCAAGCTTCATTGAGGGATCTGCAACCGATTGATATCTACCTTTGTCTCCTCTCAAGCTATGAAAAGTACGGACGCGCTAATGACAGCATAGTGTTTTCAACAAATACACCTTCTAGTTTCCATGGCTGCAATAGTAGTCCCCAAAACAACTATTATTCCATGCTTTCATTTCCAGCATGAACGTCAATATGCCAATCAGTGAATCGTGCAAGTACCTCCTTGAATGTTGAATAGTATGAATGAACTAGAAGGGAATCATCACATTTACGTTCTCTTTTTTTCCCCAAGAGATGGGAGATGGGGGAGTTCTCATTTTATGCAGAATAACTGCTGACATCAGTAGTTCAATTATTGAAGCAAATAATAAGTGATGATAAAGGGTGCAGTGACAGACTATACGGACCATTTATTCCCATTAGTAGTGAGAATATTCTAGTATTCAACCCCAAGAAGCCATTAGTAGCTTTACAGTCGGCTTACCATTGACGGACATTGGTTTTCAACATATGAAAACAATGGGAAAATGTTTTTGATTAAGAATTGAGCAGGATTCGCCATACAGGTAGTATCATCAAGAAATTGATGAACCCATGTCCGTTCCAATGAATGACGGCTTCAGCTTTGAGAAGCAACAAGACAAGGTTCAATCCAACATGTATGGGAATTTCAATTCCTTCAAAGCATGCATACTTTACAGACAGTTAAGAGCATATTGTACTGTAACACCCCTAGGAGCCTGCGTCTTTATCCCTTAGTTGCCTCGGCCTTGGAGAGTGAATGGGGAGAGAACTGACAGTATCTCTTTGCAACTATCTAACCACCCACCCTGCTTTGACCTTTCCATTAATAATAGGCTTTCAGTAAAGGGCTGCACTGTGCAATCTGGAAGGCCTTTCAAAATGTACAGCAAAAGGCTTTGGCTGTGGCTTCGGAGAGATTGGGTAGAGGGAGAAAATTAGCCTCTTCTCGCACTATCCACCCAAAACCCAGCAATCCCTACCAGAGACACGAAGGTTATAGGTGAAAGAGGTCCACTAGATCTAGGAGCAGGGGGATACAGTAGGCAGCAAAGCCCCGCTGTCCTGTCCCTTAATGCCTAATGTCAATATAAAATAAAAATGAAAACGTATTGATAGAAGTGAACCTGATTTGCAGTTGGGCTGACATGCTGCTAATAACACTAAATCCTGACACGCTCACATCTTTTCACAAAGAACATTGAAAGTACCTTGAAGCACTTCACTTTTCAAACTTTAGTGTTTATATTTGAAAACTTTCCTGACTTCTAAAGTTGGCGAATCACATTGAAAGGTCCGTGATATATAGTAGGACGCTTTATACGCTACAGGTCACACTAGCGAACATCAATTGGGCTGTGATAAGACCTTGCCGGTGCTGAAGGGCAGCTGCAATCATCCTTGTTTATCTTTTCGGTGTACTCTTTTTCGCGCAGTGGAACTTTAATATCTAACCAAATGTAATCCAATTGTATGCGTGACATGACATTCAACACATGCTGCATCCCCAAACATTCTGACAGCAGCGTCAAAGTGCTGCCAAAATTGAAAAATGATGGAGGTAGAAACCATAAATGTCAGCGCATGTAAAAACCTTGTTCTGTGGGTTCTCACAATAGAAGGCCATTTTGTGGATGAAATGTAAATTTCCACCTGCACTATGCATGATATTAACCTCCACATAATCAAGAATGTACATGCTGACAAGGCACCTTTCTTTGTTTGGAAAACCATTTAAAGTGGTCCAGGTATGTCTTCATTCCACCACAGTGCAGCTCAAGTATTCTTACATGTCCTGTGGTAATTAGACTCACGGTTGTTTCCAAGGTTCCAAGGTTGTCTCCAGCATAACAATAAGTCATACTTCACATTATTATTTTATTAAAGAATAAAACAGAGGAGAACATATCCTTATTGTCTATGTGTCAATCGATCAGGCCTTGAGAGTTTCCACCTGTCCAATAGTCCAATTTCAAAAACATGAAAGATTCCTGCACAGATTTGAATGTGCGGATGCTTTTTTTCCCATCAAGTTTGAGATTTTGTAGCTCCAGCACCTCAGGTAAGTCGATATCGGGTGAGCGGTGTATTTTTCTTCATTTTTAAAAGCATGACTGGTAAAAGCCCTTAAGCATGTTAAGTACTTTTCTCCCCCACCACACGTTCCACCTCAAATCAGAGTTGAAATTGTGTGCTGGCTTAAAAGAGAAACGCACCTCAGCTGAAACACTGTGCATCTGACAGTCAGTTGCGAGGTACTTGAACTTGTAGGATTGGTGCCCGTCCTGGAGGCGTTGCTGTTGACCTGTTTGCGGCTTTCGTCACCAGAAGCAAGGACTCGTTAATGCGGGATCATTATTGGAGGGCTAAATTGAGGAGCAGGCATTAATCAGCCGGCATTTGCAAGAGTGGGCCTGTGGATGGCTTAATGGCACACTGTCAACCCGGAGTGCCTCCCTCCACCCGGCATTTATCAGATGTACACGCGGAGCGGCTGATGACTAGGCAACGTGCTATAAGTGGAAGCCTCTTTTGCCATTATGAATCCTCTGAGTGATCGTTGAGCAAAATATTAAATTATGGCACGGAAGGCTGGAGTGACAGGAGGTAACCATGCCGACTGAATGATACGTAATTGTTTTCTGAATTCTAATTATAGGGTGAGAGAAAACATTGGCCTTCTGTAATTAACGATGGAGAACAAAGTTTCTCAGTGGAAAATTGGAATTGTCTGGGGATGTGAGCCCTTAATGTGACTACAGAGGGAGAGCAGTGTGTAGGACAGCACACCATTGTTGAGATTTTATGAGGCAGAACAACACAGACCTTAATATTGCAGAGTGTTTATCCACACTGAATGTGTGGATGATGAATATGGGTAATTCCTCAGAAAGGTAGAGCTTACTCTCACGGTGCCAGCAAGGGCCAGGAAGTTAACTGTGTGGTTACATGAGCACGATATTTTATCTTCAGCAGCTTACGGTATACACTGCTTCTCATGAAGCTGCTGAAAGCAAATCTCCCACTGCTATCTTCAATGTCCTGAAGACCTCAATGGACTTTTCTTGCACTGCCACTGCCTATAAGAGCTTGAGTAAATGCATCAGGCTTCTGATCATGCGGCTCACTATTAGACACTAAAAGATGTCTTTAACATCCACAAATCATTAATACATTAATAAGACATATAACTGTGTAGCTGTCTTCACGACAACACAGACACAGGTCGGTTCTTTGGAACGGGCGTTTATTACTTGGGCACGTCTTGTTTCTCTGATACATCCGCGCCTTAGTCACGCCGTGAGAACTATATTTGTGAATGAACATACAAAATACATCAACAAATCCTACAGTGCATAGCATGAAACAAAAGGAAATACAAGGCATTCTACGTGTAGAATAACATACCTCGTTGGCCGCTTGTCATGAAAAGAGGTTCTTGAGTGGTTGAAGGTTCTTTTGACTGTCTGCTTTGGCTTCAGACGTCAACAATTAAATACTTTGAATGTAACATAGGGGAGCTTCATGAGAGATATCCGCTCGCGTTAGCTTGTACATGTACAATGTAAACAATGGACTAATGCACTAGTGGCTACAACCCTTTCAGTAGCCTATGTTTTACCACAGTATATTCCTGTACCATATGGGACAAATCTGTTTGATCACATCAGATTTAAATTTAAATTTTACATCAAATAAAGGATTTATTTATTTATAGACTGAAACTATGAACTCAATTATGCATCATAAACATAGAGCATTTATGCAACAGCACTTACATACTGTATATCCTGCGTTTTACATTGTGTGCTACCAGGTCAGATTTGGCAGGAAAATCTGCTGGATTGCTTTATGGCACAAACCCGAAGGAGGGCGCTGTTCTGGTGCAAACAGAGCTAAAGCTTCCAGAGGCACGAGCACTAACAATACCACTGGTTACATACAGTCGGCTACCAATCATCACCACCATGATCACAATTTCTTTCACAATGATATATACTGTATAGTTTTTAAAAAAAACATATCTTTTACTGTGTGGTCTCCCTACTTTTGTTGGGACTCTAACGAGCAGTCATAACACCATCCATAATTTCAATACCAGCTTCCCAATCGATGAGTGTGCACAATTCAAGGTGGCTCATTGTAGCCATATATTAATCGATTCAATTGGCAGTGCAGCCCTCATGCTAAATGACAATTAACATCACTGGCAAAAACTGCACAACATGGAATTTAAATTGCATGCAAGCATCAGGTAGCTCCCACTTCAAAGCCTAGCGGACACGGGCTGAGTTGATAGAAGCAGCGTGTGTGAAGTCTGGTTAGGGGGGACGGAGGTAGGAAGGCTCAAAGGAATGCTGATATCCACCTTTTGGTTGGCCGCTCAAGTCTGAGCTCTGGTTGCTTCAGGCTATTGGGAAGTGGAGCCATGCGAAACAGCATGGAGCACAGTAATCACAACTTTCCCCCTCTCTCCATCTCATTTTCCCTTTCATTCCCTCTTTCTCTTTCCTTACCTCTTTCTCTCCTCTCCGACCTAAATTCTCGGATTCATTATCTCCCCTATCTGCTTCCTTTCTCTCCTCTTTTTCACTGCCTCTGTCTCTCTTTCCCTCGCCGGTCTCCCTCTAGACTGGTCCTATAAGCGCCTAGCGAGCCCGCTTCCCCTTCCCTCTAAAAGCTACCGTATGAAAAAGCAGCTTTATTTTTCTTCGGAATAAATAGGTTGGGTCTCCTGTGACAGACAAACAAATCGCCGCAAAAAAACCAGATGCCCCCCCCATTTCAGGTGAAAGAATATAATGTTTGTGGGGTTGTGAGGGGGATGGAAGGGATTCCTTCTTTACCTTATTTACCAATCCTTCTGCATCTGTCTGTACTTCTGTGTCTGCAATAAATACATTGGGCTTGTCATTAAAACGGTGTTGTTCCACCTATGCAAACAATAAGCGCACTGTATTGACTCGGTTGTATTTCTTTAGGGGAGGAGCGAGGGGTGGGGTGGGGGTGTTATATTGTGGTAATAAAACTATCCCTTGGGGAGCAAAATCTCATCATATATAACCTAGTAATTACTTTTCAAAGTCATGCAGTGCGGGAGATCAATAATGTTAGAGGTTCGCTGGGTATTAAGAAACAAATGGCACCTCCGCCAGGACTTCTGCATCTGACCTTTGAGTCATTACCATTCTGAATTGTACAGCGACTGAGTTATATCGCGGCCTCAATAAATGACTTTGGGCCATGCAGGCGAGGAATTAGTCCTCAGTGACCCGGCGTGATATCTATTTACGGCTTTAATGCAACATAAATATCGGCGTTTCTGATCGGATATCGTTTATCGTGTGTGGCGTGGTGTGTAGAAGCGGCATGAGGTCAGCAAGAATCCATGCAATTTTCAGTCTTTTCATTTGCTTTCCCGTAATCCAGCTTGTTTTAGATATCGATTTGGTCACATACTCTAGCGTGCCTCCACAGCTCCCATGGATATGAGCACAGGTGGTTGTTTCTTTACAAAGTGCAGCCGTTGTTGGTAGAGCGCAAACAATTAAGGCTGAGTCAGCGGCCCAGGTTTGAATCCAGCCTGTGGCATGTCCTCCCCTCTCTCTCTCCCACATGTTCTGTCTCATCCTCCACCGTCTCTATCTAATAAAGCAGAAATGCCGAAAAATAAATCTTAAAAAAAAATGCAGCCATTGTCTACATACACACACACCTACAATCTAATAAGTTGGCTGCTTCTTTTAAGAGGACTCAAAGGTTAAAATTCACCTTTTTCACCTCCCCCCCTGAGGACGAGGAACTCGGGGAGCTCGCCAAGAGCACAATGACCGCTATGTCCCAGTCTATCAAGTGTTAAACGGCGTGTCCTGATCCATCTGCCCACTCACAGGGAATTAGCTTGGCACAAGGAGGTCTCTGCTGAAGGACAGCTATCTGTGGGATGCCATTTAGCCCATTCAGAATCAGTAACCCACACACACACACACACACACACAACCTCTCCCAACCCCTAAAACGTATGAAATACACACGTATGTCAAGCAGAAGGTTAAGAGCACACAAGCGTATGGCACACAGGAACAACGCACAGCCTGCCAGGATGGTTGGAATGAGTCCACTGCCAGATATGATGGAAGGAAATCAAAGCGTAGCGCACAACAATAATTTGTCTGCTCACTTACCAGGTTGTCAGAAATCGAAATGACTCACAATCACCGTTTCCCACCGGAGTCGTACGGTTTTCCCATTTCGTGCTGACGTTTATACCAAACATGTGCTGTGTCGCGTACATTTCCCAGGTTTGATGTCGGAGTTGAGTTTTTACACCAATATGTTTGTTTATTTGACTTTGAAAAGTAGCCCCCCCTTTAAAAGATACTAAGAGAGCGAGCGAGTTTCGCTGTCTGCTTGCTTCGTTTGTTTCAAGGACACAGGCAACAACATGATTTAAAATGTTGAGGAAAACAACCAGGCGGGGGTGGAGGTGTGTGTGTAGGGGGGCCTTCAGAACCACTCACTGCGCTCACTTGAATGATCGGTGGTATATAAAGGCGGCTGCAGGACAGTAGAATCAGCACACGCAATCAGCATACTCTGCTATACGCGATCTAGAGCCCGAGCCCTGTGACATTACACAAACTATCCAATATGCCCCAAACGCATGAGCTCT
>CABFOS010055518.1:0-11633 GCA_900660315.1 Diretmoides pauciradiatus | reverse complement strand
AGTACAACACACTAGCAACTACCTAACTACATCTGGCATTCAGGGAACTAAATAATAGTAAAACCATCAACATATTTAATATTGGCACATACATGTTTTCGAACTGTGACATGTCTGGCCTTCCGTGGTAGTTAGTTTGCCGATTAATCGGCGCTGATAGGACGTTTTTACAAACTATCGGTATCGGCGGAACTTGGTTCCGATAGTGGCCGATGGTTGCGCAGCTTCCACCACGGCACCGGGACTAAAGGGATTCTATTTGAGAAGAGAGGATCTGTGCACCGTCGCCACTACACGTTAAATGCGTCTAAACACGGAAGACTTTCACCATTCCCAATACAGGAGATCTCTCTCTCTCTCTCTCTCTCTCTCTCTCTCTCTCTCTCTCACCGGTCAAAGGTTTGGTTCTACTCCACAAAAGTCAATGCTGATGCTTGTTGCAACAAGAGCAACAAGTATTTACTTGAACACGGAGAAAGCAGACAAGCTCTGTTTCCTCCATTATTATACCCGGCTTCTCAACTGGAATTATTGATTTTTAGGGCAAAAAAATAGCTCAAAAAATAAAAATAGGGTTGGGGTCTCAGATATCGGCTGATTAATCGGCTATCGGCTTTTTCCTGCTCCAAACTATCGTTATTATATCGGCCTTTAAAAAAACACTATCGGTCTATCTCTGATTTAAATACACCAACTTAAACAGAGTACTTGACTATCCTGAATATTAAGGGGATTTCATCTCATTTTAATTGTATTAGGATCCATTAGCTGACTCCTCAGAGATAGCTAAAAAGAAATGCCAACCACTGTATCCACTGCTATACAATACAATCAATCATTATTATTCATGTCTGTGCTCTTTAGAAACTTTAGATTTAAATGTGTATTAAGCCTTTATTACTTTCTTGAACATGGATTTTCTATTTGTAGTGAGTATGTGAAGTGGTAATGAATTCCAACTATACTGTTGGTTCACCACCAGTTGCTGCTGCATACAGTAGTAGTGTGGAGTCATCAGCATATAAAGCTAACTCTGAATGTTCCATAACTAAGGGTACGTCATTTGTGAAAATTAAGAACAGAAAAGGCCCAAGGCAACTGCCTTGAGGAATATCACAGGTGATGTTTTTACATGTGGATTGGCTACCATTGAAAGAAAAAAATGCTTTTCATTCTACAGAACAGGTAACTCTCAAAAGAGCAGAGTTACTAAAACGCTGGAATATTGGTGTGCATCTAAAACTAGCCAAGATCTCATGTCCAAACATTAACAACACAGATAGTACTGAAAGTGCCTCCATGGAGAGACTACAATGACAAATGCTTATAGTCAAACTGGACCACTAAGATACCATTAGCATCCCAAAATAACTTTGTGCCCCACCATGACCACTGCATTCAAAGTATCCTGGACACGCAGCTCTAACTTTGAAAGAGGGTCATTCATGTTCACAAAACAGTGTTTAGCCTATCCTAGTCAATAGAAATAACATGAATTCCACATTTAGTAGTATCCCCCTAAAAAGACAATGAACTGATCTTCTTTCAACTAGATGAATTGTGATAATAAGCTGTTACTGCATTGCCTGCATTGTTAGAGAGTGAACATAGGCTTTGATGTCACTGCAGACACTCAGTGATAGGGTCACCAACCAACAAAAAAGATACCATTAACAATTCAATCTTGTCAAAATCAATAACTCTGCCCTGGAGACTGGGACATCTGCAGGAGACTGGGGGTGAATGTCAGAAATGCTTTGGCATTGCACTCCAGCAACTCTGTCTAAAGACATAGCAGCTTCATAATGACAAACGATGCTTTCAGAATCTGCTCCCTGAGAGGCTCTATTCTCTTAATGTTTTATTAACTCATTATGCTCCATCTTAATGCCTTTTTAACTGAGTTGATTAAAACTTTATCCCAGGTAATTTCACCCCTTAATTAAAGAGGTTATTATCAAAGAACAACTTTAATTTGGAAATAGATGTGCTTGGTTTGCAGGCTTTGCTCATTTAAAAGATCTCCAACAACAACTGATCAACTGGATGCCCCTAATCAAATGAATAATGCCTAAGCACCGAGAGAACGGAGCTTTTATGTACCAATTCAATGGCAGCAATACACTTTCATTCTGAACATGTGTTTCAACAGCACTTTTAATGTACTTGTGTTGCCTTGCCTGGCACTGAGCAGTGCCTTAATTAGATGTTATCTTTTCCTCCAAGCCACACAGATTAATGTTTTTAATGGTAGTTCTGTAGGGTATTGAGCTATAAGCAACAGCAATATAAACTTTCACAGCAGCAGCACTTATGCTGGGCAGTGTGGGTGTGGTCTTAGGCAAACTAAACAGACATGAAAAGGACCTGAGGGCAATGACCTCATTCTTTCTTGCTGCACCACACTGCTGCTGACGCTACACTTCCGGCCATTGCTGGGTCAACAAGATGACCCCACATGTGGGATGGTGTCATATAAATAGTTAAGGACACAATACACTAATCTAGCTAGTCTAACATACTTCTGTGTCATATGTTGAGTAGGCATACAAAACAGGTCTTTGAAATAATACCTATATGCCTATTTAAAAAGAAACATAAGCTACTACTGCAAAACAAACTTCACACTATTCATATTCTGTCCTAAATACAAACCATTGTAAATATGTTACATGAACTGCAACAAAATCAACCTAGAACACTTAAAAACTGGCTTTACAGATATGACTAATATTCTAACATTATGCAAAAGCTATGATATCTTGCGGTATGATGAATAATAATAATGGATAATGGATAATGAGGAAATAGAGCAAACATTCACACCAATGTTTTGGCAAATGCTGTAAGTGAAATGCAATTTCACATAGTATATGGTAATACAAACCCTGTAGTCAAGAGAGTTGAAATTGATGTGGCAGGCATACAGACAAGAGAGCTACAACTATTGATTGCTCTGTGTTGTTTTCTACTGCCTCATCTCTCATCTCTTGAACAGCATCAAACATTTCTCTATGTTTGGAGTGAGAGAAGGCAGCAGAGGAGAGGCAATGTTGTTCCAGTCAACGGTGGTACCATGGCTACCCTGAGGCTCTGCATCTGTACAACAACAGGGTGTTCAGCCAATATAGCTTCCTCTCCCAGGAGACAGGGAACACAATGCAATCCTGACTGTCATTGATTGTGTAGCCCTGCCCATAAATTACAGCTTGTCCTAATCCCCAGTGACACAAAATACAGGCTATAAACTACAAATGACCTAACTGAACTTAAGTATGAGGGTGATTATGTGCAGATGGCTGTAAATCTGCATTATGAATTGAAGAATGAGGAATAAGGGATGTGACCTAGTGATTCTTAACTAGATTGTCTGGAGACAATGTTAGTCCTTTCATCTAACCTGCACCATTATCCCAATGACCTCCTAAAATACAGGGCCCACCAGAATTTTAACTGCACACCACATCGACCCCATCAGATTGTTTGCAAATAATTATGAAGGTGTATAACAAAAAATATAAATGGTAATTCCACAGTACACATGGAAATGGCATTTGTAGTCAAATGAGGGATGCGAAGATGCAACACTATTTCCCAAATAAGACTTTAACGAATGATATAAGCTCCTATTGTGAATATGGTGTGCTATTGCCTTTCACTGTTGCCAGACATGCTCGGCATAGTGTCTGCAGTGAATCGACACCATCAACACACCATCCATTTAAAATGGAATGCAACAAGGACTAGTCAATGGGTATCCAGTAGATAATATGATGAATAACTGTTTATCTATGTCAGGTTTTGGGCTACAACCCCACTGTAAAAAAGTACAACAACCACACAGTTGTGCTGCATTGAGAGATAAAGTCATTGCTTTTGTTGAGCAAGGTTCCATTACTACCTTAAAATAATTAGACCTTTGAACTAGCTAAAACAATCCTCTATTTTTTCTTCACCAATCAAAATCACAATCAGCTTTAACAATCAGTGAGGCAAGTGGACATTCATATTTTCAATTAACTACACCAAATCATTTTGCCAACTCGATGTGTTAGATTTGTCATTTTACAGGTGACTCACTGATCAAACCCACATTTGCCAGTGTCTAGGTCAATTTAAGTCTGTCCAAAAGAACCTCATATCAATTACTAAAGCATGCTTGACAGAGCAAGAGGCTTGTATAACATCATGATCTTGAATATGGTTGTAGCCTGCTATAAAATGATAGAAAAACAAAAGTACCCTAAAGATAAAAACGAATAAGCCTTGCAAAAAAACGCTGGTCTTAAGCAAATGGATAGAGATACACATATGCAGCTAGTTCCCAAGGGGAAGAGAAGAGTGTGTTAATGCTTTGCAGCCAAGAACCATGCTTCATCCTCTTTCAAATCTTCCCATGTCCCCAAAGGTTTGAACAGCACAATGTTTCAATCACTTTAGTAGTGTAGATAGTTTGTTGAGCAGAAATATAAGTAAAAATCATATTTACTTATCATTCTTCTTCTGCTTGCCTGGTCACGTCTGTACTTTCCTAAATGTTGTGGTACTGGGAAAGGCCTCACCCACCCATGTTCGGCTATGCAGTTATCGTGTCTCTTATTCATATCTTTTCTGAATGATATTCAATCAACTGCACCAAGCACCAAGACATAGCATCGTTATCCATAACACTAAAACTTTTGACCAAGACCAGTTTGAATTACATTGTTTTGTCTTTCTCTTGTGCAGGCTGTGCCCTCTGGCTAATCGATGGTAGGGGGAAACTACACAACCCACAGAAAGTGAGTGAGTGTCCTGTGAGCATGCCTTCATGCCAATCAAAAGTTCAGATTCTAAATACAGCTACTATGTGACCCCTGGAGGCCTCTGAGATTCCATATGCAGCTCTGGTTACATGGACCAAATGCAACAAACTACACTGAGGCATAAAACATACACACAAATTATATTTCAAACTCGTATCTGTATTTACTGTTTACTGTGTTTTAGATGCAGTCATTGGTGAAATAGAAAAGCAATGCAACCTTTCCATTTCAATGATTGGCGAATAGTAGGCTGCCATATGTGATAAAGGCAGCCAGACAATATTTACAACGGATTGTCTACTGCCATATGGCCCAGCTACAGTAGACAAAGGGTTTCCATCAGCACTTTAGCTGACTGTTTGCTCTGAATCTGCACTATTCACACTACACGGGACAGTTGACAAAATTGTTACGCTTTAGTGGTCAGGTTATGTGTTTTATACAGTCATGTCAGGTTACTAATAAGTTCACTATAATCAATCTCATGGGTAAAAGAGCTAATAGCACACAAATCCTCTTCATAAATGCAAACAGTAGCAGAGGAAAAGGTGAGGCATGGTACCTGGAGTTGACAGTACTGGGCTTGATAAGCTTTTACCTGAATAAGGCTATGTACAGTATGCTACTTGCATACCTTGAAATCCTTAAGTCAAGAAGGAAGGCCTAATTAAGAAGTCATATTAACAAAGATATAATGAATCGCTACAATGAAGACAGATACATAATGATGAGCTTATCCACCCCTGCATGAGAATGACAATCAAACAAGGAGCCACAATTGCCAGACAAAGAAATGAAAGGAGCACTATCCATGATGAGGAGGAGCAGCATGCAAATAAGAAGCAAAGGGTCTTAGAATAATGTGAACAAATCCAACGGTTAACTTACCAAAGATATAAAGTAATGTCTGCCTATCAAAGAGAGCCTGTATTCACGAACGGGCGACCGCTAATTTGACTAGAATAGAAGTAGACAGTGTCCATTAGCTTAGCTGCTCTGCTAGCCTAGCATGCTAGCTGTCTTGACACAAGTCAGTCAGAGGCAGAGAGCCTTTCAGCACCGGGGCTGGCTGGATAGCGGTGCTCGGAGCGGGGTTTGGGGTAGTAGGCAAGACTAACCATCTCAGGAGAATCACCCAGCTCAGCAAACAAACACAACGGCTCGCTATCTTTAGTGATAGTCAAGTCTGCGATGATATAACACGCTGCGAAGAGGTTTTACCTTGCTAGTGAAAGCATACAGATGAATGAATAGCCGGACCTCGCCTTAGCTACCGTTAGCAGCTCAGTGGCAGTAAGAGGAATGCTACTAGGTTGCTAGCAAAAACATCCAGTTGACAAGAAAGATGCTCTGATAAACTACGCATCTTACCCGCTTCAAATAACACCTCTTGCAGGTCCGCGAAATGTGTACAACGCCTGGTTTCACTGTGTATTCCAAAAAACGATGTCCTCAGATATCAGCCCACGGTGAAATCCCCTCAATCCGGACGCTTTCCTCAATCTTGTGGTGCTGAATTTGAGACTACACGCTTCTGTTCTGTGTCTAGGAAATGCCTCTTCCTTCTCGTGCCTGCGAAATAATGACCCCTCCCAGCGCTCCGGCCACAACCACGGAGAAGGCAGGTGCAAATGGTGCGCCAGGAACGGGGAGCCTTGCAATATAGTGAGCTGTAAGGGTTGTCAAATCAGGAGAGACGCTGTCGTCGACGCATGCGCAGTTCCTTGTCTGAGGATGCGCCCTGCCTGTGACTACATTGACAGGGGAGGATTTCTGTGCTTTGCCAAATACTGGGATGCTGCACGCAAATTCCAACTTGGGTAATATTAACACAATTAAAGTAGGCTACCCATTACAAAAATAACTAATTCTATAATTCTATAATATATTTAAGGAATATACAAATATCACAGGATATACAAATATCACAGCAAAAGTCTCTATAAGAATATTATAGAAATATTATAGTAACTAATAGCATTGGAGATTACTAAATGCCATAAAGTCTGATATGGTTACAAAACTCACTATTGAGTACCACAGACACAATATAGTTCCCCATAGGAATATTATAGCCATTTTCATTATGGAATACATAGTATTTACAGTACAGTACTGTGAAAAAGTTTTAGGCACCCTAGATTTTTGTTATATAAATTTGGTCTTAGATGTTTATATATTTTTGTTTGTTTTCTGCATTAGTGTTTCGAATTACTGCTATTTACTAAGTAAAGTACTTTTTTTAAGCATCTTCGCTTTACAGTACTTGAATAGTATTTAACTGTATTGACCTGAGGCACACACATTCTTTAATAAACCATTATAAACTGATGCAGAAATCTATGGATATGACTGAGGCATATAAACAAATATCATGCTGACACAAGGCCTAATGCCTACTGTTAATCATGTCTAGTTTCATGTCCACTACCCATGTAACACACTTTTCTAATTATAATTGGTGCTCACATATTGCTGTGCTAGGTTTGAATGAATAGTTAATAATATGATAGGTAACATAGAATACTCATGACATTTGAAACAAAAAGCATGAGGACCACATAAATTTAGCCGACCACTTATTCCTGCTATTTAATTTGATAGCCACCTAAAATACTGGGTGGTTAGTCAACTCTTGTCTATCTGAGCTTTGCTATCTCACATTACCTAGCTTAACAGGTCAGAGGTTGAAATTCTCAAAAGAGAATTTAA
This sequence comes from Diretmoides pauciradiatus, assembly GCA_900660315.1. Taxonomy (NCBI): domain Eukaryota; kingdom Metazoa; phylum Chordata; class Actinopteri; order Trachichthyiformes; family Diretmidae; genus Diretmoides; species Diretmoides pauciradiatus. The sequence goes on along the minus strand of CABFOS010055518.1, from coordinate 4,116 downwards.
CCCAATCTGTTTACTGTTCTGTGCATCTATCAACCCAATTAACATCACTATTGACAGTTTTGCGAGCTCTAGAGTTCAGCCTTTCCATTAAGCCCATTAATTTTTCTCAGTATAACTGCAAAGAAATGAGTGATTAACACTGTCCATAATACGTTCTAAAACCATATTTATTAGTTGTTATGTGACTTAGGTCTATTTTTTTCATGTGATGGACAATTACTGATGAAGAGCATAAAACCTCTAAGTCAGTCCTCTAGGTCCATTATTGCACACACAGCCAAGCCCTAATGTTTTATGCCTGTTATTGTTTGGGCTTTTTCCAGGCCTGTACAGCTATAGCATCACTTCCTCTTTCTTCCACAACTATTTGTTTTGTGGATCGGAGCGCATAAGCCACAGATACAAGACTTAAGGAAAACAGGGAAACATTGGTAACTGTGACTGCAAATTGCTCATTAGGCACCAGCTTAAGCAGCCTGTTGACTTGGCACTCAGAAATATGTGTATTTTGTTCCAATATTGGCATATATGCATTGGTAAATGTGTTTAAATACTGTGGAGTGTGGGATTTGTGTAAATTTCAGGCCTTGACTGACTGATTGACCTGCCTGTGAGTGGTCATCTGTTAAATGTATCAACATACTGTAGGCCAGGGGTCTCAAACTCAAATGACCTGTTCTCTCCTAGGGGGGGGGCGCTTCAACACTCGGCAAACAAAAAAATGCTACTGTTTTACTGTTAAGCCCAGTTGAAAAGGCAGTGAAAAGCATTTTGCAGCACCTGTCTTAAGGAGGCATATAAACTGCATGAGGAGGCACAATTATTATTAAATATGTTTGTACATCGCAGACTAACTATGACGTCACATAGCCTACTAACCACTGGTCTCAGATTGAATATGTCCTGATGTATCAGGCCTAAACGTATTTGAATTCATTAAGTTCACTGATTAGACAACTGGCACCAATCAGGACACTTACAATGTTTAGTAAAGCATTGGCTTTAGAAAATGAATAGATGCAGGGATACAACGACAAAACAGGAGGTTGCACCGCAATCAGTGACCTTGCAAATAAGACACAGTATGACCGTGATTATCAACAGTAAATACAGTAGGAACGAGAACGACCAGCCTAAAGAAATCAAATCAGTCCTCATGGTTTAAATCAGTCAGAGGTGATGTTATGCACAAAACACTAGACAACATGTTAAATACAGCATAACAGAAGTGCAAAGCAGCCAACAAAGACCCACGGTGGATGCTGACACGTTATTATATCACATCATAATTTAAAGTATCACAGGGATAAAGCACCAAACACATGACGGTGCTGCTGACTTGTCTTTCCCGCTCCTCTCCCGTGAAACCAGCAAACTTCTCTGCATGTTTCGTGATGTAACGCCGTTTAATATTATATTCCTTAAGAACGGAAACTTTCTCCTTGCAAATCAGAAATGTCGCCGCCGCATTAAACTCCACAAAAAGACAATCCGTTGTCACCTCTCTGGGAACAGCCTGTGCTAGATAGAGCCATTCTTGTAGGTGATGCGCTGTCAGTGCTGTTGATGCTCACTAAAGTCTTTATGTTGGCAAGTTGTGCAGTTAGACGCAGCTTGTTAAAATTGAAAACTCACTAAATGCGAAAACACTCCAAATACAATTCCACTCAGGTGCAAGGCCACAAAAATGACATGAATAGGGGCATGAATAGGGAATGTCTTTTCAAAATTTATTTGGCATCTTAAGGACAGCACAACGGACGCGTTTCAGCACTAAGCTATCATCAGCGACAACGCTGATGATAGCTTAGTGCTGAAATTTTGAAAGGACATTCCAGTGTGCTGGCTGTGCTTTTTGCATCCCCTATTCACAGCTTGTTAAAATGAATTTTTTTTTTAAAAACGTGTTTTTTATGCTCCAATTTTACTAGAAAAACAAACTATTACTCTTAAAGGACTGGGGGGATCAAAATGGGGATTTTTGTAAAATCTATTTTCGGGCCGTATTTAACATTAAATAACAATCATGTGTGGGGCCGTATGAAATTGCCTGGCGGGCCGGATCTGGCCAGCGGGCCGGCAGTTTGAGACCCCTGCTGTAGGCCCTACTGTAGCCAAGATTGTAAAGGGTACAATTATTGCCATCTAGTTTGGTAAGATGAACAGATATGCTACGCAAAAACTGTTTTAAAATATTTTATGTAGTGCATATAGCCTATAGGCTAAATTTGTACTGCTGCACACAGAAGTGCATGAATCGAAGGCATAAATTATTATTCCAGGATTCATGATAACATGAATGTCACACCCTTTATTTGCAATTTGTATGTGTAATCTCCACCTCTGTTTCTATCACTAACTAAACCAATATACATACAAATTGTTGTCTAGTTAAGTGTACAATTCAGAATTTAGAGGATGATAGAAGCATTGCAGTTTTGCATGGACCATTACTCATTCACTGCCATGTCAGCTTGCAAGACAGGCTTGGACTGGAAAAGCACCAAATTATTTTAAGACAGTTACAGGGTCTGAAATAAGAAGGTAATCCCTGAAAGCCTCGGAGAAGTTATGCCTCCCAATGCGAGTTTGAGGCAGTATATTAGGTAAGTAAGGTATTACTAAATGAAATGGAACTTTGATACTAGGCAGCTGTGGCAGATGAACTCATGCCGAACGTTAACAAGCTTACAGTGAAACAGCCATGCCAGAAAGGTATTCCAGCACTATCTCAAATGTAAGACTACAGCATACAGAAGGCAGGTAAGGCCTTATCGATTCTAGTCCATGGGTCTAAATTGCTTAGTTTAAAAAAATAAAATAAATCCCTGTACTGAAATCAGCATATGGTCTGAAAATGATGGTCAATGATGGTTATGACTACTCATGTGCTCATGGGTAACCATTGTTTTTCATCTTAGTATATTGTGTCCATTGTCTTTTGCTCCATCTAGTTTCCGTCTCCCTCTTCCTCTGGCAAGAAAAGGGGAGGAACAGCAGTCCATTATTTACTAGATGCTTGTGTATTTAGTGCATGGCAGCCACTCAGAGCAACACCTTAGCAGGCCATTCCTCATTTGTCATATACTGTAGGGGACTGTGAGCATGGGATTACTCTAGAGCTTTCGCAGTTGTCTCCCAGTCTTACCCATCCCCTCTTTTGTCTCTCCACCATCTGGTTTGCTGGCCTGATTCATCTGGAGCAAAGCTACACTGGGAATAAAGCTACCCCTGAGTGTGAGTAGCCATCAACTATGTTTCTACTTACTGTACATTATATTTAGATCAAGGCATGCACTATAAAATTGTACTTGGTGATGAGCTTCCTTTTGTTCATAGAGTTACACAGCTTCAGATGGAAATGCCCATGATGTCCATAATAAAAGCATCTTTTGTGTGTTTGTGTGTGTGTGTGTGTGTGTGTGTGTGTGTGTGTGAGTGTGAGTGAGTGAGTGAGACAGAGAGTAATCTGCATTCCACACAGCAAAAGGGTGGAACTGTGTGTGTCAGTATATTTGTTTGACTGTGTGTGTTAGTGATCGGCTTTACTCCCAGTGGGGTGTTAAAACTGTGTGTTTACTGTATGTCATTTAGCAGTCAGTGTGTGTTTGTGTGTGTATGTGTGTGTGTGTGTGTGTGTGTGTGTGTGTGTGTGTGGGCGGGCGGGCTCATGGTTGTGTGCGTGTGGTTTGTTGTCATCTGCATTCCTTTTTTTTCCCAGGGCTTTGTCTTGTGTTCCCTCTGGGCATAACAGCACTCAGAGGGTTAATTGTTGTCAGGAGGCTTGGCGTGTAACAGATTCCTTTAACCCTTGGGCTGTCAGGAAAAAATCTAACACTTCATTCACCACTGTGTCAAATGATCCAATCCTCTCCTGTCTCCTTAAAAGACCTAAGCATTTTGGTTTAATTCTTGCTAGTAAATGGTAAATGGACTGTATTTATATAGCGATTTTCTAGTCTTCTAGAGACCACTCAAAGCGCTTTTACAATTCATAGACCACTTTACCCATTCACTCTCACATTCACACACCGACGGCGGTGGCAACCATGCAAGGCACCAACCTGCTCGTCGGGAGCAGTGAGGGGTTCAGTGTCTTGCATGGTTGCCACCGCC
>CABFOS010055517.1:0-13790 GCA_900660315.1 Diretmoides pauciradiatus | reverse complement strand
GAGAGTGAGTGTGATTGAGAAGTTGAAGAAAACAGTTACGTGTGTGTCATACATTCGTGCCCATGATGGTATTAGTAATGAAATGGCAAAAAACAATAACCCACTCCACCATATCTCCCTCCATACTAGATGGAGAGAGATATGGTGATTGTGGGGTAACAGTATACACCCATGGACTTTATCACACAGTGGTCAATGTACCCCACCCAGACCCTGCAGCTCGCTTTCTCTGTCTTCTTCTGCCTCAGTCAGGCATTACTTACTCTGACCCCTTGTAATGGTTTATTTATTCCCACACTTATCATATGTCTCTTTATGTTTGTGTGCGTGTGTGTGTGGTTTCCTGTGTCAGGGGCTGGGGTGCGGTGGTTTGGAGCAGTGCTTTGTGTTTGTGTTAGTGGTTTGGTATGGTGCTCCTTCAGATGTGGTGTGTGTTTTGGGGAAGTTTAAGAGTCACGCGGGGAAGTGTTCATTGGGCGGCTTCGACTGCGGTGCGTGTGTGTGTGAGAATACATGCATATTTATGTGTTTGCATGCATGTCACTGCATGGGCCACCAAAGGATTCCCACAATCTTGTCAGCTGTGAATCCCAGTGTGGGCCTTTTCCAGTAAAAACCAATCCCACTTCCTCAACCAGCTGTTCACGGGAAGGAGGCTAGTGGCCGGAATGGAACCTGGCTTTGTCCATTTCTCAGTGAAGGGGCAATGGGTTTGAATTGGAATGCAGCCCGCAGTGAATCATTACCAATGCCACTCAGTATTCTCCCTGCAGGGAGGTGACATCATGTTGACTCATCAGCCTTTATCTGCCACAGTCTGAAGGTTAAGACCCTGCTCTCTGTGATCACCCATTCACTGTCCCGCTTCTGGCCTGGAAACAGCTTTGTGTTACTATATAGCATCTGTACACTTATCTCTTATCTCTTGAATTGTGTTAAGAGTAGAGAAGTGTATAACCCGTGTCCCTTGTTGTGTGTTTCCCTTATGTTTCCTCCTTTAGTCGTCGTCTCTGTGCGTGGCAGCCATCCATGCAGGTGTAGTGTCCAATGCCGTGGGGGGGAGGATCAGCGTGGTCAGCAGCAAGGGCATCCCTCACTATGAGGGAACACTGGCCAACAATGTCACTTCTACTGGGTAAGAGCATTATAGCCCATTAGCCTTCCTCACTCTGTTCTCTGTGGATTGCTCAGTCCTCAGTTCTTCCATTTCAGCCTCACATGTGTTTCATCTTATTAGTATGTATGTTTGAGCTCCCAGTTCCTCATGTCTTTCCCTTCTCTCCTCAGAGGATATTTGTCAAACAGCCTCTTCACCTTCAAGACCAGTGGTGAGATTTTGTCTAATGACCTACAGTATTTGGGGCTAATTATTACCAGCAGCATCTGCATCTTGCCATGCCTCTGTGTTTTTCAAGTGTACAGCAAAGCAAATTACCTACTTTTTTGTGGCAAACTCAGTGGTCATCTGATAGTAGCATTCCAGTTTGAATTAACATCTCCTTAAAGGGGCATTAAGTATTTTCTGACTTTTTCCCCATTTCAATATTTGTATTTTGTCATCACACTCAAATTTTTACAACAACAAGGAGTAGTGTAGATGGCTCAAATGTCCAAATGAGACTTATAGGATACATACATATCCGTGGCTCCAGGTGCATACATATCACATGTACACAAACAGTGTATAGTACAGTTGCAAGAAAAAGTTTGTGAACCATTTTGAATTACTTGCATTCCTGTATAAATGGCTCATAAAATAGACGCTGCAGTCACGCTGGATGGAGATGTCCAATTACTGAGCTGGCCAGTGGCATTGATCAGCAGCTGTGTCAAACCACATATCAGACCATATTTTAGGAGCCATTTCTGCACGGAATTCACAAACTGTTTCCCACAACTGTATTATTTTGTGCTATGGGACTGTAAAAACTTACTTAATGCACCTTTTAATGTAATAATGAGGTTTAAATCAGTTTAAATTATGACGTTCTTTCTATCTGGGCTTTGAGCAGTAATTTCATGGAAATCAGATCTCCGTTATCCCATATGAATGGTCTTTTAGAATTATATACACAGCATGTAAAAAAGACATTATATTACTGGACCCCCTCCAGCAAAACTAAAACTAATGAATAGTGGCTCACATCTTCATGTTTTACAAGCATTTACCATTTTTTAATGATAGTATTTTATGGTAATAGCCTCCGTGTGCTTGCAGGTTGCTATGGAACGCTGGGGTTAGAGTCTGGTGGTGTAGCAGATGCTCACCTGTCTGCTTCCTCTGTGTGGGAGTGGAACAACATCATTGGTCAGCACAGTGTGTGGGCGCCATCTGGGGCACGCCTTAAAAAGGCGGGGCTACCTTGGGCATCAGCTCAGGGCGACCAGCAGCAATGGCTGCAGGTTGACCTGAAGAAGGAGAAGAGGGTCACAGGTGCACTATATACACACTTGCATACAAAAATACACAAATGCTTTGGTATTCCTGTCCTCTGACTTACATTTTATTCCCTAATTACTATCCTTAATATAACCCTAAACCCTAGAATAATACTTCCCCTTTGCAAGGACCACACAACTACAATATTTCAAGTTTTACTATACTTTTTTGTACGTACAGTTTTATCAAGTGTACATCATCTTACTCTTCCTGCTCTCTGCCCATGCAGGCATCACCACCACAGGTTCTACTCTGAGAGAGTACCAGTTCTATGTGTCAGCATATCGGGTCCTGTACAGTAATGATGGGCAGCACTGGTATACTTACCGGGAAGCAGACTCTACACAGGACAAGGTGATGCATGCACCCACATCGATATTCCACTGCTTGCTCAACAATTACATCACTGGCTTTCATGTGTTTTTTTTCTTTCAAATTAGTGCAAATGGACAAAAATGTCACTTTAGAGGGCTGGGGGGACCGACACTTGGGTTGTTTCCATAGTAACTGGTATTGACTAAGGGATGTTTATGGCAGGAAATGGGAGAAGTCAGATGGTGGTGGTTTGAGTTAAGTGCTGCAGTGGACAAGTCAGGACACTTGGGCATTAATAATGAATGGATATGGATTTAGTGGCTTTGTTAGGCTGTAGCTACTGCCTACATTCTGCTCTCTGCTGGGATTCTAACCATGTGTTTTGTGGAAGAAAGTAGTTCTTTGCTTACCTGGCTGAAAAGATAATCCGATTATGACCCGTAGTCCATTTGTCCACAGTTTGAAACAGGAATTGATCTGGTGAACACAATGTTTGCACTACTATAATTGCCCTACACAAGCTTTTGTGCTGTCACAGATGAGAGCCTTTGCTTATTTCATGGTAGATTTTCCAAGGCAACACCAACTATGTGCATGAGGTGAGGAATAACTTCATCCCTCCAATCGAGGCCCGGTTTGTGAGGATAAACCCCATCCGATGGCACCAGAGAATCACTCTCAAGCTGGAGCTGCTTGGCTGCCAGGTTCATGCAGGTAAGCGAATATGTCTGATTGGTCGATTAGCAGTTAAACGGGTATCACCAAATAAAGGAATCGTAACTTGCTGCTCTATTCTGCATTTTTTTAAAATTACCTTCCCCCCATTTCTTCTCGTTGCTCAGCGAGGCCGAGGATATTCCAGCCCCCTCGTCCTCCTCGTCCTCCCCCACCTCCTGTGGTCACATACACCCCACCTCAGTATGGCCGAACCACACACACCCCAGACATCAGGAACACCACTATGCCTCCCCACACCAGCAAAGGTGAGACAGTGTTTCATCCTATCAGTGTATGCTTACATTTTGTTCTATGGTTCTTTAATGCATATGCTTGTCATTGAGTGTTTACTGTGATGTTTTGATTCCCAGATGTGGCGCTAGCAGCAGTGCTGGTGCCAGTGTTGGTCATGGCTCTGACTGCTCTCATCTTGACTGTGGTCTGTACTTGGCACTGGAGGAACAGGTAAGTTTCTCCTTATCGTGGGTGAATGATTAAATCCCTTATCAAGGCTTCAGTTTTGCCCTCCATGTCTTTATTCTTCTCTCTTCATAGGAAGAAGAGCTCTGAGGGAACATATGACCTTCCTCATTGGGATCGCACAGGTTAGCAAATAAGCACATATTTTTTGTATGGGTTTAGTTAGTTAGAGTTTGCTGGAGTCACTGTGTGCATCTCACTGTACTTTAGACTGGTGGAAGAGCATGAAGCAGCTGCTGCCATCCAAGATAGCGGAGACGGAAGATTCGGTTCGGTACAGCAGCAGTGAGGTGGGCCGGCTAAGAGGGAGAGTCACTGCCCCCAGACTACATGCTGAACCTGCAGGTAGACCCTGTTAAACCGACTTGATGATGTGTAACTCATTACCTGCAAGTTACCCTTTGGTTAAGTATTATATCGCACATTCTCCTTGTGTCTTTAGAGTACGCCCAGCCCCTGGTGAGCGGTGTGGTGACATCACTAGGTGCAAGGTCAACCTTTAAGCCGGAGGAGGTGTCTGATCCAGGATACACAGATCCTGACCTGTACGACGCCCCTATCTCACCGGACATATACCACGCATATGCAGAACCCCTGCCAGCTTCTGGAGCCGAATATGCTACACCCATTGTGATTGATATGGCGTGCCACCTATCAGGGAGCTCCTCCATGAACCAGCCAACCACAGTGTCCACTTTCATGGGAGGTGGGCCCGCATCCCTGCTCTCACGGACAGACAACGGCCAATCAGGGATGTCGGCGTATGATACGCCCAAGAGTGCCACTGGACAGGCCACACCCACTGAGGAGCTAACCTATCAGGTACCTCAGAGTAGCAGTCAGAAGCCAACAGGACAGGGCTGAAGAGCAGAGAGTTTGGATGCACATGGGCGTAATCCAACCCTCACTCCCCACAGAACCCAGTGGACGAAGATGGGTTGATAAACGAGTAGGTGGTGTGTGTACTTGTGAGTCCTTGACCCTGGGCTTGAGTCTCGAAAGAACACTACCTTAGCTTTAGTTTCATCTGGAGATGTCTGTATGTGTATGTCTACCTGTTTCTGCATGGCCACAATGTGCTTGTGTAGTGCCATAACAGTCCTATCACTGAAACCACAAAGATGAATGTGTACGTGTCAGATGTGAGAGGTGGAGATGGATGGAGAGAGGAAAGGAAAGAGCTGACTACTATTTGATAAGAAAGACTTGGTCCCCTTTCTGTGATTAGTAGTTTTGGTGTTTTTGTTAAACTGTGATTGTCATTTATTAAATGTTTCTTTTACATACTGAACTGGGTCCATCAGAAGCCTAAATGATGAATTAGATGTTCATCAGACCTAAGGGTTCTCTAACTGAGGAACTGACTGCATGTTGCATATTTAGTCCCCATCCCCATGTAAACACGGGGCTCACAGAGGGGTCCCTCATGCTTCCTTGTCGAGAGGAAGTCTCAACTATTCAACGGTACGTTATGTTCATCTCTTTCAAACCATGACTTAAAATTATGTATATTCCTAGATATTCCGCCATTGCAAACCTGTGTTAAAATTACTTCTCAAAAGATTTACTGATATTTATTTTTTTTCTTTGACATCCTGCTGATATGTAGAGACTCGCCTTTAAAAAAACAACAAAAAAACAAACGCTAATCTGCCCCACCACTCTCATTGATTACAAATCAAAGAATTATGGTTGCACTGTTGTAATGGTTACACTGTCCTGGACACCTTACCTTGTGTCGCACTTGTTGGTGCCGACTTTAACATGCCATTGTGATTGCTTGATCTGATTAACACTGCCAGATTCTTAGATGTGTACATATAGTGACTTGAAGAGGCTGAATTCAAAGAGTCAATCTAAAGGATTGTTTTTTTTTATTGTGGAAGACCAAATGTTGCCTTTTTATGTTTTTATGCAATGTTAATTCACACCAGATCCAAGTGTCACAATTTGTGCCAGTGGAGTGAAAGTCTAGCCAAATTTACATTAAAGCAGTCTTAAAACACCCTGATTTTGTAAGAACTAGTTAGTTGATAGATCAGTCACACAGCTTAGAAAATAAGGTACAGAGAAGAGAGCTAGCTGGGTTAATCTATTACAAGTGGCGAGTTCCCAGACACGTTTCTGGTGACCGAGTTGCCTGTAGGTTTGTCCTGAGGTTTGAGTTATTGTTCCGTGTGTCATGCTGATCGCCATGTGTAAACGTGTTTGATCTGTCGTAGTGCATCAGTGTGATTAGTATAACCCAGTACTTTTGTATCTGTGTGTGCATCAGCATCTGTATCCGTGTGTTTAGCCGTTTCTGTATTGCAGTCTCTGTGTGTTGAATGAATACTGAATGTTTTGGACTAGTCACAACATGGCCTGTAGTAGTAGTAGTAGGGCAGGTTCATTCACTGTCTTAAGCACCGGTGGTAATCAAATAGTCCGCAGTAGACGTATTCCTCTCCTGTCCCCCTGTGGTACCGACTAAACCAAATACTGGGTGGCAGGACTGCAGACAGAGGAGATAAGTAGAAGAAACTGCTTTACAGAATAGCAACCTCACCTGGGGGATTGTTGTTCACACAGCGATGGCACCAGTCTCATGCTTTGATTTGCTCAAGATAGAACGTACTCTAGATACAGGGCTTTGGTGCTCTAGTCTCTGGTCACTGTAGGGGTTGTGTCTATGTGACTCACTGACTGTACATAGAGAAATAAAGAGTTTCTAAAAAGAAATTGCTTTATTACAATATTTAACTACCTAGAACTTTACAGTACACCTATAATACAGACACACCAAACACATACATAGACTTCAACATCTCTGTAGGATCCTATTGCTGTTGAAACAATCACTATACATACAATACTTTTACATGATAGCAAGTCTTGATAAAAATAGTGGCCGTACTTAAAAAAACCCTATTTGCAACCATTCTCTCATCAGAACTAATAGCACTGTGTTATTATCACTTGAGTTCTTCAAATGATATTTCACTTCTGTACAATATTGGCACTTTTAAACATTCGTGGTCCCATATGAGACCATTAACCTATTATTGGCTGCACTAGGTATCTAGTGCTTTTATTTTGAAACTTTACATTTCAAACATACATTTAACACAACAGCTCGTAAGCCCCTCTTTCATCTAAAATATTTTGACTGGATAAGTTAATCTGAACTTGAAATGCCTGCAAAGAAATGATCTTTGAGAAATTGGTGTTCATTAGAGCAACATCACCACAAATTAAAGTACTCAGACACCATTTATATGTAAAGAGAAAGTCTCAATCAAACTCGGTACAGTGTAATTCCAGATTCCCAGCTGATCTCTCGTCATTTGGTATTGTACCAGATTTACTGTTTTTGTCAACCGTTCTCTATATCGCTCATTTACTCCAATCTTTACTTCTCATAAAAGATACTGTCACGGATTAGTTTTCCTCTTCTCCTAAGTGTCATAACTATTCTCACTTACTCAACTGTCTTTGTTTTCACTCCTTGGCATCCCTGTATGCTTATCCCCCTTCATTCTTCCATGTTCTTTCCATTCTTGCTAAACTTCCACCAGATGACAGTGAGGATGACGGCTATGAGTAGGATTAGGCCGCTGGTCACTAGGTAAGCGATGGGCAGGAAACGGTTCTGACCTCCAAACCAGGTCACGGTCGTCAGCACCACTTCCTTTCTGCCTCGGAAGTACTGCACAGGGAAGTCTGGAAAGGCAGAGGTCAAGGCTGCAAATAGGCGCCTGCAAAGAGAACCTTTATGGTAGTAACAGTTCTTCGTAGCAGATAAGGCTGAGGAAACAAAGGCTATAATCAATGGGATACAGGCAGTTAACCATGTAAGGGGTACTTCACTTCCCTATGAAGCTGCATGCTGTTTTACCCTAATTAGTTAAACCAGTTAAAGGATACTATAGGAGATCTGGATGCTGTAGTTCCCTGCTGGCAGACCCTTAGTGAAGGGCTTGCTGGCCTGGTTCAGAATCCCATAGAGCTTCTTGAAATTGGGGAACGCTGCCTCCCTCATCCACACAATCAGATCCTCGTTGATGAAGCCGTTGTTATTGGGGTACCAGGGATCCAGATCATACACGGGCTTCTGCCAATACGGTGGCTGCGCTGTGCCTGTGGAGTGAGGGATCAAAGGTTTTCATACCCCTCAAACCAAACGTGGGATCATAAACCAAACGCATCGGGATATTCGTAAAGAACAGACTAAAATGCACATGCTCTGCAGTGTTTGTTCATGGATGTATCCCTATTTACCTTTAAACACTTGTGCCAGTGTCAAGTTCTCTATCATAGGGTTGCGGTACTTGATGTTCTTGTCGGTATACCAGGTGATGCCCATCCTGTATAGAGGGACCTGGATTGTGTTGCCCCTGGAGCCATGATATAACAGAGTGAAGGAGTCTGGGAGAACACAAATAAACTACAGTGAGTGTTGGGATGGGAAGACTGAGGAGGATTAATGCAATGAGTGGGATTGTGCATTACCATTGAAGATGCTGTTGGCCACAGCACCACAGGGGGCAATGGGAAGTCCATTTTGGTCCCTTGTAAATGGCTCACAGTATGAAGTGGGGTTCTGAGAACAAGGTTAATGGAGAGACTGAGCAATGATCTGATGTGACAGACAAGACGGCGGTAGGCAAGAGCTAGCGGTTTCTCTTGGAAGGTTTGAGTGAAAAATACGATTGAAATTAGATTAGAAAAATGTAATGGTATTAAAGAGACCATTACACTGGTTGTGCAGCAAAACACACACACACACACACACACACACACACACGTTATAACCATTCATTCTAGCAGCCAACCCACACTTACATTACATAAATAAAGCACCGCTTACTAAGAAAGTGTATATTGTATAATACAGCATCACATCAAATACTGTAGTGTACTGATTGCGGCGCTACCTTAAGGTTATGCTTCCTGCCGACCATCTGTCCATCATCTCTGGAGTCCATGTATCTGCGGAGGTTCTGGTGGAAGTTTTGGAGGCCATAATAGAAGAAGACGGTTCCCTGCAACATGAACAAGATACGCATTATCAATTTAAGTGTACATAGAGCATTGGTCAGGTCTTTCATTTATTCATTTGATGCTTCACAGGGAAGCGTGGACAGGGAATGCAAGCATTACAAATGAGACACTTATGAAATCTGACCTAAGATATGCTTGTCAAACATGTCATTACCTTGAAAGCTTTTTGAATGTTAAAGACCACTGTGCAGTTACAGGTCTGTAACGCGTGGCTGACATTTTTACGCTTTTCAAAGCACTTATCACATGTCCCGGCCTGTGTATAGTCCAGCTGGGAAGAGAGAAGGAACACATTCAAAACACACCCTTGATCTTCCCTCTCCATGTCTTTTATTGCATCCCTTACATGCTTATCTAATCAGAGAGCAAGGACCTAGAATCTAGTAGGCTGTTACTAGGTGATGTACACTGCAATTTAAGTGTCTTAGTGTATATTAAATAGAAACAAAATACATCGCTAAATATATTTTTCATTCTCCAATTGAATGACAGACCAAATACGTCAACACACATAAGAGCACTCCCACTCAGTTTGTATGCTTTAGTGTGAGAATATTTCTAAATGCCAGACCTCTTTGTAAGTGCACTTCTCAGAAACCGAGTTACCCACCTTCATTTCCTGTGTGCCCTGCACAGTAACAAGCAGCCACACTCCCAGCAGCATACACAGCACAGCCATACAGTAGAAGAAGGGAAGCACAGTGTTAGCTGTTAGCATGGGAGACCAGGCAGGTAGCCTCTGCTGTTTGAAGGCTGAGTTGTCTGGCCTCCGAGCCAGGGGCCCAGAGTTGTCCTTTTTGCCCATGAGCGGGAACTGTAGCTGGGGACAGGAGAGGGACCTGGGTGTGGGTGGACAGCCGGAGATCCAAAAGGGTAGACAACAGGGCGCTCTTCTCTCTTCTCTTCCTGTTCTTTATTTCAACGTTATCTCTCTGTACTCACACTCGCTACTCTGCCTGCCAAGAGATTTTCCCAGCAGGCCTTGCAGGGCGTGGAGACCTTTGAGACCAACTGCTAGCTGTTACTCATTGACCACAACTTCCTAATTTTTCTTCCTTCTTTTCTCCATCGCTTCTTTCTACAACACACATGTAGTTTTCTGTTTATTCAGATCAACGATGCCTTAAAACAGTGTAGAGTATTTTATATCTTCGTAAAAAAAAAAAAATCCCTGTGACATATCTGTTGGTTCCGGCCTCTTCATTGCTGCTTTAGAATGCTTTTTCACAGGATGTTATGATAAATGGGACATCCTAGTGGGTGAGTAAACTCATGACCTCACAGTCTCAGTGGGAGGGACTTCCCTAGGTCAGAATAAACAAACAGAGGGATGCTGGTTTCATTCAGAGTCCGTTTATTCAATCCATCACACTGGGACATCGTGTTGGAGTACAAGAGTGAGCAAACAACATCACACATTTGACATGGTGTCTGAAAATAGTAAAAGCACAACACAAGTTTCACACTGAGACAAAGGGAAAAACAAACAGAATGGTCCCCACAGGCCAGAGGTCTCTCAGCATGTCAACGGATCAGTATGATGCTTTAAGCAGAGTCACTGTGTGGAATATCAACACTACAGTACACATTTGTATTCTGCACTTAAAAGAGGCCGATTTTGACTTTGCCTTCCCTACAACCATTCAGGACACCAGCATCCAGCAGCTTCAGCAAGTCCACTTTGACCTGAAAGAGACACACAGCCTGCATATCTAACACAGAAATGTTCCCATCACTAAACAAAGAGCAAAAAATAATGTTAGCTACAAAGCATTTCATTCAGTGACCTTACCGAATGTCCTCAAAATGCCAACTTTCATCATGTCATGAAGTGAAACTTGAGTCGAACATGACAAATATATGCAAAAAGCACTCCTCTCTATTTAGCCCAACAGGGGGCAGTAGCTCACCTCGGGAATGTCCACCATCCTTCGGAGCTTCTGGTCCCTCCAGTTCCAGTCCAGAACCACGTACCGCAATGCCCGCAAGTTCAAACCCTCTGGGAGACAGCAGAGTGTACACAGGATGAGAGGGCTTCACGGGGACACACTAAGCGGACTTTGAAGGTCCACAGTCCACCCTTACCTTTCTCAATGAGAGCACAGAGCCTGCCAGGCGTTCCCACTCCTATCTGGGTGATGCCCTTCTGCAGCAGCTTCACCTGTTCCTCTACCTGGACAGAGAAAGACAAGTCGCACAAAGAAACCAGTGTGCATAATCCACACACAGCAGACAAATATGCATCACAGTGGGTATCCGTCGTCTCTAATACCTTGATGTGTTTTGCAAATAGCTTCAATACTTTGGCTTCACCCTTGAACGTTGTCAGCTGCCTGGGGAGAACACAAAACAAGTAAGCACTCATTTAAAGCTTATTAGAAAGTTGTACTGCAGACAATAATAGAAATAAACGCGAGTTGGCTGTTACTTACTTGATGAGCTCAATGGTTCGGAGGGCAGAGCTACAAACGATGAGCAGAACCACAGAGCCCTTCTCTGTGTGCTGCTTTTGGAGCTTCGCCCACTTGGGGCAAACTAGGCACAATGGGAGAATGATGAAACTTTGTCTCTTAAAGGACAACATCGGTATTTTTCAACCTAGATCCTATTTTCCCATGGCCGTGTGTCTAACTGACTCGTGAGAAAAATAATTTTTGAAAGTAGTCCAGTGTTGAGCGAGTCCGTAGGTGCTAGCGGTTAGCGCTTAGCTTAGCGAGTCTGTCTAAAACGCGAGGCTTCGGGGCAAGTGTATAGTCTTCTAAAAGTTTTTTTTTGTGCCACTGACAGACTCCGATTGTTGTTCTAAGTGTCTGACAGGATCCCAACAAAGAAATAAAACGTTTTTTTCTTTACCTTTCGCTTGATCTGGTCTGTTGTTATTGTGTTAGCATCCACTTGGAGCACAACTAACCACACCAACAACTGTCAGATATTCACAATACACACAAGCATTTGTCATACATCCGGTATCAGGAGCATACTACTAATATAACAGAAAGAGCATGTTTCTGTGGTTTTAGGTTAATATCTGTATGTACTGTATGTGTGTTGTCCTGCAGACCACTGTCTTCCACAGAGAGTCTGCGACAGCTCTCCCAACAGCTGAACGGCCTGGTCTCTGAGGTACCATTTTATAACCACCAATGCACACATGTACACACATGACACATGCACTCACTCACTTACTCATTTACTCACACACGCACACATCTCTTTGCCATACAGTGTTAACGTTAGTGCACTATCAGTGGAGTGCACTTTAGAATAGTATGTGCTACATCTAAAGGCAGAAACACACTGAAAGCATTTTCAAATCCGCCAGTTGCTCCCAATGGCCCTATGTGCTTAGAAAATCTGACTAAGCAGACTTGTTTGGCTTTGTGTTGCGTTACATTACATGTACATTAACGTGAATGTCTTTTGTCATTTTAGTCATCCACTGCTTATGTGAATGGAGACAGTGCACCAGAACTGGAGGTAAGAGAACTAATATTTTGCTTAACGTTTTCTTGATATCAATACCACAGTAAATCACAGATAAGCGAGAATTTGATAAATGAAACATGTCAATAAATCTTTGCAACTTTGACACAGCTGTTAGAGAAGTTACACCCATAAAAATCTCTATCTTGTATTTTACTAATTTGTTTTACTATATCATTATTTTGCACCACTTGTAAAGGTATTACTGTTTACTTTCATGTTAATAATTCACACTTTGACTTTCTCTCCTCCTTTCACATGGTTTTTATTTATCTTTATGCACTTTGTCTCTTTATTCTTATTTTTATCTTCCGTTCTTTCCCTGGATGCATGCGTGCACGTGATAGAGTCGGATCCAGGAGCTGGCTGCCGCCCTGGACTCCAGCAACCTAACAAACACTCAGCTCAATACCAAGCTGGAGCAGCTGGTAAGAAGCTGTGTGGGTGTGTGCGTTAGAGCATGACACGGGAGTGGAAATTCACTCCTGTACTGTCCTGTCCTGTTCTCCTGTCCTGTCCCGGCTACTGTATTATAGGTAGAGTTTGATGCTAGCTGTTTTCAACACTATGAAGCTGATCCATAGTGCTGATCCAGAATCAGTCCTTTAAAACAAATAGCATCAAACTCCTGCCCCTATTTATAGAACAACATGGAGACCACACTTTAATGAAAAAGAATCCTTGTTTATTTAAAGAAAGGAAAGGTAGTTCACAGGGCATTATATATATATATCAACATAACATATTCTTTTGAAGTTCTTTAACGTGTCAGCTTTCCTTTAGAGCTTTTCATTCGTGTTACCCTTTCATTTTCTGCTGAGATAAGTACCTGCAGGGAGTCTTTTGTTACCTCCATTTGGCAGCTAGTTACAGGGGCGATGCGAGGGAGGGAGACTAGCTCAATGTCACGCAGCGTTGTGGGCGGGGCTGTGGGTTCAGTGAATGAGTACTGTGCAAACGTTTCATTGTAAAACAAAAAATACTGACATCCTTTCTTGCCTGTACTGTTACTAAAACAAACTCTTGCCCGTTCCTGTTTGCTAAATTTCAAATAATTCCTGTACTGCCCGTTCCCATGGAATAACACTCCTGTACTGTCCTGTATCGCGGGAGTGGGGAGACTTTCTCTCCCGTCCCGCGGGGAAAAAAGCTAACTTTTATTGAACCAGTGGTGAGGGAGTCAGAGGAGTTTTGATCTTTGCCAAACTGACATTTATATTCTGTTGGTCTGGCAGACACAGCAATATCAGGAGATCACAGATCAGCTACAAAAGGTAAACATTATTTTCTCTGCTTGTTGTGTCTGTTTATC
>CABFOS010055512.1:0-12079 GCA_900660315.1 Diretmoides pauciradiatus | reverse complement strand
AAGAGAAGAGATTAGTCTAAAGGGGGAGAGAAGGGAATATATAATAATAATAAACAGAAATAAAAGCAAGATTGCGAAGCGCACATTATTATTATTTCTTCAAAAACTTCCCCTCTGATTTTTTCATAAATCACACCCTGTTTACATGTATGAAGGTAGTGGACAGTGGACACGACAACGACTGACGTTCATGTCATGAAGTCCTCGACAAATTTCATACTGTAACAACACACTAGTGCGTCGTCCATACGCCTCAGCAATGTTTGCTATAGTCCTATGGGGAGATCCCTCCTGGATATTTCCACTTTGTTGGTGTTTTTGCAGTAGATATGCTGTTGTTGGCAGCGACGGAATGGGTATTGTTGACAAACGGGCTGTAAACGTGCTTTGAACGCGCATGGTGACGTAATTGGCTTACCTGATTGGCCACAGGCTACCGGGAGCGGCAAAAAAAAACTGTGTAGCCCTATTAAGCTCCCTACAGAGGCAGGGACGGACACCAGCGTGAGATATTCTCTCAGACCACTTGACTCACTCATACCTGGCAGAGTATGGGCACGATTTGGCATATTTGACCATAAAAAAGTTACCTAGAGCTAGCTTTATATTACTAAATGCCAAGTGACATAATCCATGAATATCAATACTGATTGAGTGCTTGCTTAATGCTTATCTATCTTGCTAAACACAGAAACATTTGTGGAAGGGTCTTATTTCAAAGTTGTTTCATTTCATTTTAGATAGATAGATAGATAGATAGATAGATAGATAGATAGATAGATAGATAGACAGACAGACAGACAGACAGACAGACAGACAGATACTTTATTGATCCCCGTGGGGAAATTTGCATTTCATTGTTTTCCTGTAATTTCTAGATTGGATGAATACATATGAATACATATTAATCTCTGTGAGAAAAGCAAGTATATTGCATTATATCCCTTGAAATGGTATGTACATGCTACTGTGCAAAACTCACCAGAAATTACTTTTTAATTAAAAGCAGAACATCATGCCACCAGAACCCATTTGCATTTCTGGGGAAATACCCCTTTAAAGATTATTTTTGACATTTCTGCTTTATTAGACAGTTCAAAGTGAAAAGAAAAGATTAGATAAGTGGGGACTCAGCAAACATTGGTGCTATGGGATTTATGAGTTTGCTTTCTACCCCTAACTTAACTGATTGGATGTAGTTTTTTATTGGTTTGTTTGGATCATGAAAACAGCTGTGATATCCACACACAGGTGCTGGAGGGAAAACCTATATTTGCTGACTGCTTTGGAAACCTGGTGCCTCTTACCAAGACTGGACAGCATCATGTGTTCAGCTTCTTCGCCTTCAAAGAGAACAGACTAGCCCTCTTCATCAAAGTATGCTTATACGTTGGTTGTAAATTTATGAAATTTATCTTAATTTGTTTATGTTAGAAACACACAATTCAAAATGTATACAATAAATGGACTGAATAATTGTTTCACTGGTTGACAGATTCGAGACACAGCACAGGAGCCGTGTGGTCGGTTGTCCTTCACCAAGGAACCACGCACTTACCGTAGTCTTAACCACAATGCAATCTGCAACCTTAACATCACCCTCCCAGCATACTCAAAGGTCAGCCTTAACATCATTCAGTCTAAACGTATGTAATAATTATATAATAATAGTAACTCACATTTACTAGTAATGATTGCATTGCATTGTTTTCTCTTGTTTTATTCTTCTCCCTAGGAGTCTGATTCAGACCAAGATGTAGATGATGAGGTAAATAGTTTACTTGATACAGTAGTATAATGAAGAAAGAATAATAGTGTAATTAAATAGTAATTAACTATGCCTTTTTGACCTCCTTTCTTGCAGAGTGAGAAGAGTGACAAGAAATGTAAGCTGAACTATCTGTCTTTTTTGTACTAATGACAAAGAGTGTTACACTGTCTGTTTTTTGAGTATCCTGCAAAAACCTGTTTTTATCTTTTTTTTATAAACTTTTCAGACATGGAGAAAATGGATTGATTTTCTCATTGACATCCATCCATCCAATTTTGAAAATACATTTTCAATGGTTAGTCATCAAACGTTTTTTATATTCGACAGAAAAGAAAAAAAGGCTAAATCAGAGATATGAGGTTTCTGCAGGACACTTCACTTTACTTTACTACTTTACTTTAAGTATAATATACTTGGGAAAAAATACAGTTAGGTTCCATAGCATTAACTGTAACAACACTATGAATAGTGTGGAAATACTGGAAACTGGAAACAGGTAGCAGTTTAGGGATGTGACTTACTTTATGTGCCAAAGAGTTGCACTGCATAGCATACGTTAATAGCAATTTGGATTAACATTGCTTTGTTAATTTCTTCTACTAACAGTGTACAGTTACAGTACGTGTTGGTCACTGGCCGCTATGCTATGGCTGATGTGCAGCGCATTCCCTTCTCTCCAAACCCCATTCACTTTCCTCCCCTTTTATTCATCCACTGATCAAGAACGTTTCAATTTTCCAGAAATGGCTGTAAACCTTTGCATTCATTTGTACTGAAAATCGCAAATTATGGTCAAAAGAATACTTTTTATTCTAGTTTACACACATGTGCTTCAATTGCAAAGCTATTCAGAAGGGATTATTTATTCATTCATTTATTCATTTCAGTAGAATTTCATCTTACTATGAGAATAATTGTTTATGTGGACTGAACATATAAGAAGTATTTATTTTGACCGTTAAGTTTTCTCTCAGGACACATCCTAAAACCATTTCAACAGTGCAATGCAAACAAACTTCCTTTGCTCTGCATGGAAATAATTTGACTTATTTATTATTTGTAAAAGTATCTCTAGATTAATTGTTGGTTTATATATATTCTCATCATTCATTCTGCCTAATGTTGGCCCCTATTATTTGTGTTGATATATTTGCTTTGAGTGCATTAGCATGTTTGACTTTCATGGAACAACTCTCTTAAGTTGCTTTCATACATGCAGTTTTAGTCATTAAATCCCTATTCACGTTTTTTTACATGATTATTGTCCTAAATAACTACAATATTTTATTTATTTATTAATTATATATTTTTAATAATTGTTTTCTTTGTACATGCTTGTCATAAACTGTTCAAGCCTACTACAGTGTAACAACATCAATCTCTAATGACGATAGGGATATAATTTTATTGTTACACAGAATGTGGACAATTTCATGGAATATTTCCAATGCTCTTATGAGTGACGTCCTTTACATCACTTACAAGTAGTGGTTATTCTGAATCTGTAAAATTCAGTGACAATGGCCTTTTTCTCCCCCCCCAGTAATTACTATTTTACTTCACGTTATCTTACACAAAACAGTTATATTAATTGTTCAGTGTAGACTAAGCTTAAAATGCTTTCTATGCTTTGAGAATTTATTTTTTAGGTAGACATGACTCTTCATGTCAATAACAATCTTGAGATGTTTTGTTTGTCTTGTCGCCTTCCCTCCTGTCCATTTGTTCCATATTCAGGTCTCTCTTTTTCTGTGTTTGATTCATGTAGTCAAACATATTAGATGAATAGATGTATTTGTCCATATTCTATCTGTTTTGTTACTCCTCTGTGCTTTGCTTATGCTGTTGCTGCTCTTATCCTCTCACAACTCCTCTGGGTCACTTTGTCAGATAATCTTCTTTTCAAGATTCCTGTATTCTCTGCCCTGTCAGTCTTCTCCTTGCTCTCTGAACTGAAGATACATTTTTAATACCACTGTCTTGACCACAGTTTTCCGATGTCTCTCTTCCCCTACTTCATTTCTCCCCTCTTATGTTCTTTACCCTCTTTGGTTGTGAACTTATATTTAAATGGAAGATGATGAAACGGAATCGACTGAGACATTCTCCCTGAAAACTAGCCAACCTCTTGACCCTGCAACCCTGGCAAGCCCAGACCTTCTTTCAGAGGTGTCAGACATGAAGCATGATCTCATCAAAATGTCTGCCATCTTGACAGCAGAGCCAATGGAGCACTTTAGTGATGGAGAGACAAGAGGAGTTAGAGGGGTTGGGGGAAATGTGGCAGAAGAGCCTTTGGAGATTGTGGAACAGTTTAAAGTGAAGCTGGAGAAGGTTGGGGGCATTCTACGAGAAGAAATTAAAGATAGCAGAGAGGAAGTACTACAAATTAATACTAAAACAGAGGAGGGGCAGGTTTTACTCTCTGAGACAAACGTTGTTGGAGTCAAAAACGCTCCCCCCAATGTTCAAGAACCAGAATTACAGGAGGTTCGTATCGAGAGAACGATCTCTCGTACACCTTTCTCAGGGGTCAGAGACATGGCAGGCATGGTCTCACACATTAGCATGGACATGGATCAATACCTGGAAAAGAGACCTGTAGTGACAATTGGTTCTCAAGAGGACATCATTCAGGAGAGATTTCAACAGGTTATTCTAAAGCGGGATGGCAAAAGGCGTCCGCCAGATATCAAGAAACCTATCAGGAAAAAACTTAGAGACAGAGAGCGTTCTGGATGCAGCAGCTCTGAGGGAGAGCTGGAAAGGATGAGCTCTGAGGAGTCCTTGGATGGGGATGCTGTTCTTGGGGAAAATGGCCTTGCACCTGCCCCAGCCATGGATCCGCCAGTGTCTCCTCTAGTGGTTGAGACACCTATTGGATCTATAAAGGAAAGGGTCAGAGCATTACAGAAAAAGGTTGAAGAGGAGGAGGTGCAGAAAAGTACACAAGGGTCAGTCTCTCAACCCAACTATTTCATTGCCACAGAGAAGATGGAGGTGGACATGCCAGAACTTCCCAAAGTCCTCAAGTCCCCTAAATCTCCCAGGTCTCAGACAGAGAGATTAGAGGAGACTATGTCTGTTAAGGAGCTGATGAAAGCATTCCAGACAGGGCAGGACCCTTCAAAAAATAAAACAGGGCTTTTTGAACACAAGGCCATGCCAGCTCCTGCCAGCTCACATTTGATCTCTGAATCAGTAGTTTCTGAAGAGATACAGAGGAATGAATACAGTCCCACTCAGCAGCCAAAATCACAAACCCAAATTCAATCTCTCACAAATGTCTATCCACAAAGTGATGTCAATACATGTGACAATATAGAGATAGACGAGCAAGCAATAAGCTTAATGGGAAATAATTATGAGGAATCACAGACCATTTCAGATATTGATCATTTAGCAGAGACAGTAAAAAGTACGGATAGAGCTCAATGTGATGATGGAGGGGTGAGTCCAGGGACAGATGTGTCAGGGAAAAGCCTAGACAGGCTGCAGTTAGAAGAACCAGTCATACGCAGTGGTAGGAGGTTATCTGAAGAGATACAGATCAGCCCTGATCGCAGACCATCTGAGGACTTCAGTGCTGACATAAAAGCTGAGCTGGAAGAAAGTCCTGAGTACCAGCTGTTCAAGCAGACTTCAATGGCAGGAGATGTAAATTGTCAGCTAGAGGAACCTGAGGAGGTGGTCTTAGCAGATGATCCTGATGACCACCCAGCCTCCACCTTCAGTCCCTGTATGAAAATTGATAGTGAGGAGGTTGTCTCTTTAGCTGAGAATCAAGTGAAAGATGAGGATCACATTCACAAGCATGAATGTATGACTGAATCATTAGATACCAGTCTGGACATTAAGGCACCTTATTCCATCTCAGGAGAGAGTGAAAAACATGACAGGATGGCAGTTGGAATGCTTACCTCCTTCAATAGAGGAGAAGATATGTATGTCATAGATTCAAAGGAAGTCAAAGTTGACATGGTGAGAGAAGAAAATATGATAAATGACCATGGAAAGGAATTAATTTCTTCACAAACTGACACTGAAGTTATAGACGTCAAAATAATAGACACTGAAATTGAGGAGCCACAGCTCCAAGAAGTCCACATTGAGAGAAAAACAGCTTACCAGGCACCCAAAGCAGTAAAAGATATGTCAGGCATGTTGTCACTCCTGAGCAGTGACTTGGATGAGTATCTAGAGGGAAGGCCTGTGGCTAGTGGGTCACCAGAAGAGGATATTGTTCAAGAGAAATTTGAGCAAGTCATTGTGACATCGGACAGGAGAAAAGACATTATCACAGCCTACACTGATGAAAAGAAATTGTCCATAGTAGACGACACAACAGAAACATTAGACAATACAAGACTAGAAGAAATTAAGATCACAAAGGCAGCTGAAGAAGAAGCAGAAGAAGAAGCAGAGACTGATGTTGATGAAGCCACAGCAACAACCACAACTTTGGTTGAAGAGTTGCCATTAAAAGAAGTTTTGATAAAGAAAACTGCCTCATGTCAACTATCTACAAACGTGAAGGAAATATCAGGCATGATATCACTGCTGAACAGTGACTTGGACCAATACCTCAAGGATAGGCCTGTGATCAGGAGGCCACCAGAAGAGGATCTTATCCAGGAGAAATGTGAACAAATTATTCTTCCTAAAAAGAATAGCTGGGAAGTCCTAAAATTATCCGATGAAGAGCAAAAATGTCCAATAGCAATTGAAAGGACACAAACAGTAGAGAGTATTTATTTGGAGGAAAGGAAAGGTGGAGAGAGAAATGAACAAATGCAAACTAGTGTTGTAGGAGTCAAAGAATTCACACAAAGTTCAATAGAGGAGACGCCATTCCAAGAAGTTTGCATTGAGAGAAATACTTTCCACCAAGAATCTACAACAGTGAAGGATATGTCAGGCATGTTGTCACTGCTCAGTAGTGACTTGGATCAATATCTAAAGGAGAAGCCTGAGGTGACACAATGCCACCCTGAGAAGCATGTTGTCCATGAGAATTACGAACAAGTTATATTGACGAGGGACACCAAAAGAGTATCTCTTACATTCTCTAATGTACATGAAACTATGTCAACAAAAGATAAAGAATTACAAATTATGCATAGCGACAACATAGGAGCTATGGAAAGTGGATGGAAGACAGATGAAGTCCATGAAGATGAAGGCCCATCTGAGGTTGTTCTCACTGCAGTGTCACATTTCAAGGACTCAGATGAAGGGACCTTTGATTCCCAAAGGCCATATGTGACAATTCATGATTGCGAGAATCACCAGGAAGATGATGTTATAATTGCTCCTGACTCTATTCAGAAAACACCAGAATTTGTGCACCTCCCATACAGATCTGACACCCCACAAAGACCTGCAGATTTAGAGACCCTCCACACTGTGTTTTCTGATGACTCAGCAAGACAACCAACTCACAGAGACTCGTTGGAGGCAAGTCCTGTCATGGAGGATAGATCGTCAAAGAAATCCCCTGATTCAATTGAGCCAAGCCCCACCAGAGAATCCCCCTGTCTAGATTCTCTAGAGGGAAGTCCCACCCAACCAAAGGATACAGAATTCAAGATGCCAGGAAATGCAACTATGTATGAGGATTATGCCTCCCAGCTCAAAGCCTGTTTTGCTTATGACAAAAGTGTTTATAGAGATGATGATGGTGATGAGCAGGAAATCACACAGAAGACCCTTGAGCTGACAAGTGAAAGTAAGGAAGATATACATTCTCTCTCACCAAAGAGACTAACTGATAGCAAGATGAGCTCTGAAGCCAAACTGTCTGAACCTGAGGATCTTCCGATAGCCATAAAAGACAACTCTCTTACCGAAGATGATAGAGAAGAGGATAATACCACCAAAAGACAATTCACCCCAGAAGAGGAGATGTTTAAAATGGCTGCCAAGATCAAAACCTTCGAGGAGATGGAACAGGAGGCCAAGATGAAGAGAGATGGTAAACTCTCAGATGTCTCTGATCTATCAGAAGCAGGAGATTACAAAGATGATACGTCGGTGATAGAATGTAGCCCAGTTAAACAATGTTCATCCCATGATATACTAGAGGGAATCTATGACAAATATATAACAGAAAGCACTCGCAAACATAGTGAGGGGACCGATATAAGTATGAACATACACAGGGAGGAGATAGAAATTCAGTCACAACTAAGTGTCAGTCAATCAGATGAAAGTTCATTATTTTTCACTGCCACTCATGGAGAGGTAGAGAAACCTGATGCAGAGTGTGAAGAGTCTATGAGCCTTTTAACAGAAAGCAAAGTGGAAATACATGATGAAGAAGAAGCAATAAAAGTTGATTGTTTGCCTTCCTCAGTCACTGACATCCACTTTTCCAGCAGTGGGGCAGATGAGCACCATGCAGGTGATGACAAAGAAACTAAGTCATCACTGCCAGATGGTTCAAGCTCTGTTAGGGAACATCAGGCTTTTCTCTCAAAATTTGGAGAGGCTGAGGAGGTATTCAAAGCAGAAGTGTGTACTGATGAACTTGACATAGATATGCTTGCTGACAGTGAAGCCTCGCCATTAGAAATGCATCTTGCAGAAAAGGGTGATCAAGGAGAGGTTGTGACTTGGGATGTTATCCCTGGGTGTGAGGATGACGATGATGTAGCCTTCAATGCACGGGTTGAGGCTGAGGAACAGAGGATTCTGAGTCTTGCAGAAAACAGACAAACGCTTGACAGAACACCTGTTCCAACACCAACTGAGGAGGGACACCCCAACCCATTTCAGTTTCAGGAGGGGAAGCTATTTGAAATGACCAGAGGGGGAGCCATTGACATGACAAGAAGAAGCTTTGAGGAAGAAAGGGATGGATATGCATTTTTTCACATAGGGGAACATCCAATTGATGAAGTTGTGCTTAAGGAGGCTGGAGAGGATCAAACTAAAGTTTTTCTTTTAGAGAATTGTAATTCTGTTGCAGATATGCCCCTGCAAGAGATACCAATCTCATCACTGACTGAGGCTGATCATGGCAAAATTCCTGTTCCTAAACCTAGAACTCTCATCAAAGCCTCAGGTGACATGTCAGCGATGGAGCACCCACTCTCTGAAGCTGATCTTGGTAGCTCCATAGAGGTACAGTTGGGCTCTCCCATTGCTTTGGAGAAGCTAATCAATGTTCAGAGAGAGGTTGGAAGTCCCAAAAACCTTGGACCAGACTACCTAGACTCCACCATAGCTGACCTTCAATCAGGCATATCCACTGTTACCCGTTCAGTGTACTCAGAACAGAGCAATGAGTCCTCTGAGTCCTCTGAGTCCTCTGATGATGATGATGATGATAAGGAGGAAGAAGAGGACGAGCAGTGCTCAGTTATTGAGATGCCCTTTTCCACCAAGGAGTTCTGCAGGGTCTCTGCAGGGTCTGATATACCAGTGGAACATCAGGACTCATCCTCACCTGTTGCAATGAAACCAGACAGCATATCTAAGGAGGATAGCAGTTTCAAATCCAAAATACCTGTCAAAGCCTCACTGGTATCTGAGCTGGGCCAAGATCAAATGCTTAAACTGGAGAAACCAACAAGGACTAGATCTGAGGCTGATGGTAACACTAGTAAAGCCTCCAATAAAGACAACAGAAGTCATTCAGACAGTGATCATCCTGATAAATCCAACGTTCGCCCCTCCAGACTTCCTGTCATGACTAAACAGAAACCTGAAGCTCACTTGTTCTCCTCCTCTGCCCAAATCAACGATGACCAACTCTCTATGACTGGAGCAGCTATACGGTCTTCATTGGATACTGAAGATATAAGCAGTGCTGGTCACAAGAGTCCAGATTCTGTTGTCATCAAAAATGACAGCCCAGCCTCCCACAGCTCAGATGCTGATGTCAATCCTTTGCCAGGCAAGAAGATGGCAGAAGATGTATTTGAATCCAGACCCATCTGGGATGACACGGTGGAAACTCAGATGCAGAGGATCAGCGATGACCAAACTCCAGAACATAAGCAAGGTATTCCCAGATGTACATCGACGTATGCTTTCCTTTCTCTGCTCCTTGGCAGCAAGGTCTTCTTCTTTTTTTTCTTCCTTAAGACACCACTAGTCATTTTTGTTGCATTGTTTTGTCATGTGTTGTCTTGTCATTTCTTTCATTGTGTTGTTTGAACTTGTGTTTCCATGTCTTGTCCTGTGTTTTTTTTATTGTGTTGTGGTACATTGGTTGTTTCTTTTACATCTGTATACATGTATACAGTACACTATCTCAAGATTGACTGGCCATTGTGCCCAAAGAGAGGCCCATTGGGATGCATCTTCTTGATGCAGACTTCTTGTATTGTCCTGTACTTCAGTAATACAGCTACTAAACTCACATTTCTTAATCAACGCATTGTCATTGCTTATGCTATGATTAACCAATATGATGTGCTTGTGACTAAATAGTAAAACAAATAAGTAAGCTTCTCTTGACAAGTAAGATACAAGTAAACAAGTAAGCTCTTGAGAGTGACAAATCACCTAATCAAACCCTTCATCATTATCCATGTCACCATCATTGATCCACCTTACAGCCTATATCATAGAGGCCACAGTAAATACTTCAGGACACAATTGCTTAAAGATTTTACATTTGCCTGTAGAAACTATACTCTATGTGAGTAGGACCTGTAATATGATTTTGTTTTATACTGGTGGTGTTAATTGCATTTGATTGTGAACTATAATGTTTATGTAATGTTTGGCTTCGGTGACGTTTCTAGTGGATTGGCAGGATGATGCTGACAGGAAAGAGGAGACCTTAGCTATCATTGCAGATCTTCTTGGCTTCAGCTGGACAGGTAAGCTGTCAAATAATGCAATCATTTTCTGCTTTCATCTTTTATCGCAGGTTTCAATTCAAACCTGTTTAATTAAAAACAAATGAGCTAGCACTTTATACAGTAGGTGCTTGGTTGAAGTGATCTAGCACTTTATACAGTAGATGCTTGGTTGAAGTGATCCAGCACTTTATACAGTAGGTGCTTGGTTGAAGTGATCCAGCACTTTATACAGTAGGTGCTTGGTTGAAGTGATCCAGCACTTTATACAGTAGGTGCTTGGTTGAAGTGATCCAGCACTTTATACAGTAGGTGCCTGGGGGGGGGTTGTATGCATGATCTATTCAGGGCTCGTAGGGCTTTTCACAGCCTAAAGAGTGCATACTGTAATTCCCCTAAGCATTGCCAAAGATGTAATGCACAAGAAAAACAAACACACAGAGCCTGGCACTTATAGAGGTGATTCTGAGAACCTAATAATGTTGAGGGAAAAGAAGCGTGTGTTTGTTTATGATGATCATAATGAAAAATAACTTCAAGCTGCTTTCTAGTAAACTTTACGTTTTACCCTACATGATATTAAATGGCCGTACTACCTCAGAACACTACCGTACTAGGGTACAGAACAGCATTTCTGGTTAGAAATTGAAAATTCTATATGTTAGAGCAGCAATGGGGTTGTGTTCATATGCCTACCAAAAGCAACAGAACATATCATATCAAACATATCTATGAACACATGCAGGTGAAAGAGTCGGTTCTGTCATTAGCATTCCCATCTCCTGTACTGTCTTTCTTCTCCCCCAGAGCTGGCAAGGGAGCTGGAATTCAGTGAGGTTGATATCCAACTAGTGAGGACAGAGAATCCCAACTCACTCCAAGAGCAGAGCCATGCCCTGCTGCAGTGCTGGACTGAACGGGAAGGCAAACATGCCACAGGTGAATGGTACCAGTGAATTCACTTTTCACTGGTATTTATCAGTATTCTTATTCTGTTAATAACTCAATTATCATTCTTATTTCTTATATCACTTGATTTTATTAGACATTTTTCTTACAGTGTGCAAAATATTTAAACAAATAAATGAATTCTTCTTCACATTGATTGAATGCTTTTTACTCTAAAGCCTATCTCTGTGACTGTGACTGATAAATCCTTCCACAGAGGACTGCCTGATTAAGAGGCTGACCAAGATCAACCGTATGGACATTGTCCATCTCATTGAAACCCAGATGAACAAATCAATTCAAGAGCAAACGTCTAGAACCTATGCGGAGATAGAGAAGACACTGGATCACAGTGAAGGTATTAACACCACTAAACACTCAATCCAGCTACCATTTTAATGGTACAGTCTAACATTTTTAGCAATTAGCAATAGTAATTCATAAATAAGTGTGTGTGTGTGTGTGTGTGTGTGTGTGTGTGTGTGTGTGTGTGTGTGTGTGTGTGTGTGTACTGCAGCTCTCTCGCTATAGCTCTAGAATACCAATA
>CABFOS010055506.1:0-19824 GCA_900660315.1 Diretmoides pauciradiatus | reverse complement strand
CCCCCTCACCCCCCCCCCCTCTTCTTATCTCTTGATCAGGACACATCTCACCCAGAAGGATTGATCGGAGGTGTCAAGTGCGTACAGCAGCTGACTGTACAGTGAGACGCCTGATTGTTTCTCTTCATGCGCATGCTGGTTGGATGGTTCTAATACATGGTGTTTGTTTGTTTTTTGTCAGCAAAGGACACACACACACACACACACACACACACACACACACACACACACACACACACAAAGACTGGAGAGAGAGGCAGATGAAGAGTAAAGGCAGCTCTCAAAAATGTGTTTGTTTTATCATGAACCAATCATTTGCAGGCTTTATACCATCAGATGCAAAGCCCCAGACCATTGAAGTGGATCAGCACTTTGGTCAAAGCTTAAATTCAAGTTCAGGGTACCTCATCCTTCTGCCAACACATCAACAAACTCAACCTCAGCTTATGAGCCTGTGCTCGATTATACATTTAAAGCAGGTTGTTGTTGATCGCAGGGGAAGAAATGCAAGCTCTACAATCCCCAAATGTTTTGCTTCAGCTAGCCAGGATCTCGAAACCATTGTCATTATACAAAGACTTGAGTGGGTGAACACTAGGAAGTCTCATCTGCACTTCATTACAGTGAGAAAAGTTTATATTTCAAAACTTCTGCTGCTTCATGTGAATAATGGGGAGCAGATCCTTCACAAGTGTCTGAACAACAGCTGCTCCTTTGTTGTAGATGGCCATTGATCAACATTTTGAAAAAGTGTTTCTGGACAATGAGGACATGAGGACAATGAGGATATTCTGCTTTATTTCATTTAAGAGAGTAAATGTATAAAAATGAGTTAAATGACCTTCAATGTAGTAACTGGCAGTGTGTAATCACTTCAATCTGATCTACTGTGCAATAATCTACACATGGCTCCTTTTCTTTGCCACAGCTCTAGGGATGCACTTTATGGTGTCTTAACTGCCCAGATGTGACTGTTTAACATTCATCTGACCTGAGCTCCAGATGAGCTTGTCCATTCAGTAAATACCATCCAGGAAGTGGAGGTACATAGTCTTTCACATCATTCTGTCCATTATTGTGCTAAAATAACACCCATAGAGGTCCGGATGGATTCCATTTAATTCAACATGGCATGAACCAAGTATTACACTGTGTGTGCTTTTATTCACAACCAATAAGTATTTCTCAATATGTCTATGACATAGACTGTAAAAAATATGGACGTAGTCTCCGTGACGTCAACCATAGGTTTCTGAAAAGCCATTGTGAAGTTCAGTGGGTGACTCCGTCCATCACCATCTTGGCAGTGCCTGACTCCGCCTAACTCCCAGGTAATCCAAAAATAGGCAAAGAGGTGGAGCGTGGGTGGAGCTGAGGTGGACCGAATGAGCGGCTAGCCACCTGTGACGCCACCCACCTGTCACTCAAAGCAGCCACGCCTTTAATTATGCATAACTTTAAGCCTTAATATAATTTAAACAGTTGTCATGAACAGGGTAATTTGCTATAGAGACCAAAACCAGGCTGTAAAAAACATGTTTATTTCTGCTGTAAATTGGACATTTTAACATGGGCTCTATGGGGATTGACTTGCTTTTGAAGTCAGCCTCAAGTGGCCACTCAAGGAACTGCAGTTTTTTCGCACTTGTGCGTTGGCTTCATTTTTCAGCCCCGGAGGTTGCGGCTTGATCTATGAAGACACACAGTACAGTACTGGGCTCTGCTGTCAAACTGTACTGCTGGTTTCATCCAGGACAAGCTCACAGAACTGCAGTATCAGCAAGTCTACAGGAAATACTCAATTGGTGTGGCTGAAACATGCTTTTCTACTTATTGCACCTGCCTCATTGAATACTTGTCAGAAACAGAAGTACAGATTATATAAATACATACTAAAATGAAATGTATTACACAGCTACAGGTTTTGTCAAGACTGATACTACTGTTATTAAGTGAAGTACGGGTAAGTATTTTCATTTTATTTTAATCTATCTGTGGAAAAGAAATGGCTTAACGCTCTTCACATGCTAATCTCACAATAATGAACCAATGATCCTTAATTATTCTAAATGCATTGAGTTAAATTTAATTACATCACTGGAATTTCAAGCAGACTATAGAAGAATATAAACATCTGTGAGGTAAATCACAAATTCTCCACGCCAGTCTGATTGTTTTATGATTCATTTGTATGTTTTTAATGGGTTGATGAAAGACATACAATGTTATTCTCGTGAACGAGGACAGTCAAATTGGTTTGTTAAAATGAAACATTCCCTCCCGAAGATATTGTGGAAATCAGAGAAGCAGAACTGCTAACAGTGATATCATACTGGCAGTTGACAGCTGACGGGGAAACTGACTTTGTGGACTCTAAAACGTCTGTCTAAACTTAGTGGCGCTGTGGCAGCTCCAGACCAGAAAATGAACCCTTGTCCCTCGAAAAAATGATCGTGCTCACCACTGTCAGAGTTTTCATTTATCCTGATATATTCTCTGTAGAGATTAGAGATTGATATCAGAGATTAGGCGAGTGGCTAAAGTCTCCTATTTCTAGTTATAGGGAGGAAACCTTTGCTAATACAGTGTGAGGTGCAGTAGTATCTCTTTAAGGCCTGCGGTTAAGACATTCATCATTCCATAACTATGTTGAAGGAAAACAAAAATTAAGTGCTCCCATGAATCTCTGGCAGAACAGACACACTGACTACACTATGCAGATTTATGGAGTAATTAATGCCTGGAGAATTCCTCCAAATATGAGTCCATGAAGAATAGAGGCGTGTTCTTGTCTTTCGCAGCTTGAGTACACATTCTCGATCAGACAAGAGTACTTCCTTATTCTCATTTACAGTATATTCCATCTTCAGAGACCATGTACTGTAAGATTCCATTTAAGGTTAATGTGACTTTGACAGTTAATATGGCACTGAAAAAAGGTTCAAGTAAAGATGTATTTCCTAATCCTCCATGACACCTCAGAATACACATCGGTGCAACTTAAAAAGTGTTGATTTTTCCTCAGATCCGCCACCATTAAATCGTGCGACGTTTACTAAGTGAGAAAATATCTTGGCTGGGCTTTACAGAAGAACATCTATTATCTCAAATGGAGATCAAGTTGGCCTGAAGAAATGGCACCAAGTTTCCTGCTGAATGGTTTATATAGCCAGCAAATGGAGCCTTTTTCCTCAATGCCATTGCGTAACAAGTCAAACTATTCCAGTCCAGACTGAGAATGAGGAGTTTTTGATGACATGACGGTGCCATCTCAAATTATTTATGGTCGTTTGGATTGGACAAATAATCTGCGAGAGTCGTTTGGATTGTAATGAACCTGTCATACAGGGAAAAATCATTTTCATTTCTTCGAAAGAATGTACGACCTCAAAGAGACATCTCACTTAAAATCAGTCTGGGGGATAGATCACAAGGAGTGGCCAACATTCATGACTAGTGTCTCTTTTGGTTACCTGCATTTCATGGACGGAGTGACAGCAAACCTCATTAACAGCTGCTATCACTCTCCGTCTGTCTGAATGTCCAAGAATTTTCCACTCAACTACCGCAAAAGCTAGCACCAGGACCAAAACAATGACCTGTCTGCTATGTTACTATTATGCCATTTCCAGGTTCCACTTTGGAACGATACATTAGAGTGGACTTTTCCTCTGCAGTTCAAAAGTAGGTGGTGACCTTGTTGAGGAAGTACCATGGGTGTAAAGCAATGCCTGGAGGTAATGAACTCCCTTGGCAAAGTAAAACTGGAACTTGTCAAATCTGCAGACCTACAAATAACATGATGCAAGATGCAACCCCTTTCCCAGCATGGCTGTAGTCATCACCTAAGTTTGAGTCGAGTCCAAAGTGGAGTTGAGACCAAGTCAAGATTATTCCATTGACAGGGCCAAATCTAGGATTGCATGCAGCCAATATTTGGGATTAGTTACGTGGAGAAAAACGTACTTTGTGCATCTTTCAATAATTCTTTGATATGCGCAAAAAGTCAGGCCAACATCCAGTAGTGACTGAGACCAAGATGAGCCCGAGTGAAAACAGACACGAGACAATAGAAAAGTGGTATTGAGACTCAAGACCAGACTTCTTCTTCTAATGTAACTTTAAATCATTCTATTTTATCTACCATATATAGGCATAAAAAGTCAGGCCAACATCCAGTAGTGACCAAGACGAAGATGAGTCTGAGTGAAAACAGACACGAGACAATAGAAAAGTGGTATTGAGAATCAAGACCAGACTTATTCTACTATAGCTTTAAATCATTCTATTTTATCTACCATAAAATTATATCCACTCTCAGATATTCACTGATACAAGTTTCAACATCAATTAGTTTTGTCCCGCAACTCAAAAAATAATTTTTCAACTCCAACAATTTGTCATGTGTCTCTTCAGTAAAGACTGGGTCAGTCCCATGCAGGTTTAATTTATTTACTTTTATATCTTCCCTTTTGGCAATGGCCCATTTTTTTCTCTCTTTTCTCTGCTGGCAGAGAATAACCACACATCATTCAATGATTATCTCTAAAGGAGTTTCAGTAATGATATGTTTGTTGCATCATAATGTTGTTAGTGTTAGCAGAGCACCTTCAATGCAATAATTGGAGATCCTTAATCCTTAATCCTTAAATGTGTCTTAAAAGGCACTGTAGGGGCAGTGTATTTACTTGTGGTGAGCCCGTAAAGGGGAGGAAGTGTAATTAAACAGGCACAAATATGTCCTTGTTGCAAGCGTCACACTCTGCAATCGACAAAGTTCTTTGTCCACACATCACAGTAATCACTTTTCAGGTTGACACCCAGCTCCTTTTCAGTGTGCAGTCGTGTTGATATTTTTTCTGCTGCAGAGCCAGAAAACGCCTCTGTTGTGGTGCCTCAGTATGTGGCCTAGCCATTAAACACACCAGATGATTGACAGACGGCAATCAGAGGACTACAGGAGGCCCGTTTCTGTAACTGATCCCAAAAATAAATGAGGCAAGTGCAGCTGAACGGAAAACAAATGGAAAGTTTTTGGGGAAGGCTCACCGCACGATAAGCATCTGAAAATGAAAAGGAAAGAGACCAGTAATTACATTTTATGCTTTAATTCAACATTCTGTTTGGTTAAATGAGCTTCCACAAAGTGCACCTGCCAGAGAGCAGAAATGTCATACTACCACAATCTACCTTATTTATTACAACCATTACCATTTGTGACCTGGGTTGCATCATTCACCTATATCAGGGGTGTTCAATGAAAACTCAAAGAGGTCCAGTTAGAGAAAATGTCCTCAAGCAAAGGTCCAGAACGTCATCATGTCTAACTTGCGTTATGATTCAGTGCCATATATATATTGAAGTAGTCTAGTAGTTGTATCAACGTTTGTATGTAGTCAACAACTGACTGTCAAATCAAAGTACAATTCAACAATATTTATTGTCAGTTTTCACATTGAACTGGATGGATTATAAATAGTAGTACAAAATGTAGTAAATAAATGTTTTCTCATTTCAAGTAAAATTAAAAATAAAATACGTACAGTAACAGCTTTTGAAAAATTAGCATCTTAAAATAAAGTGCTTAATTTTAGTGTAAATTTTAGTTTAAGTGTAGCTTGAGTCACAATGCTTATCAGAATGCACAGATTTAATTGGCTGAGTAGCATCACGTGAGATGATTTACAATGCATGCCATTGGTCTGTGAGTTTCCTGGCCCGCTAAACCAACGCCGTAAAGGCTAGAAAAGCTGGGACGGTTAAAATAGAAATGATCCGTCAAAATGTAATAATTCTATCTATTCTAATTCTAATAATTTATCAGTTATAGGTCCAGATAGGATGGCGTCTGGGTCCGGACCGCGGTCCGCCTATTAGTAACCTCTGACCTATATGGTGCTTACTGAATGCAAAATGTCATCTTTATAGTCTGCCTTCAGCTTTTCCACTTTGATCCTCATAGAAGATGCTGTAAAATCATTTGGATGCATGGCTGGGCAATGAAACTGTCTGCTGTCACATTCCTCCATCTTGGATTTGACTGTCCGTGACCCATGTACGGCATGTGTGCCAGGACTACTTCTTGTCGTGAAACAATAACACATGTGTACATTATGATGGAGGGAATCCCTTTTCTGGAAACCCCTTTCCTGCCTTCTGTCTTTTTTTCCTCTCCCCTTCTCTCTCTCTTTCTGAAAGGAGGCACTACTTCATACTTCCTGTAGAGGCTGTAGATGAACGCTTTATATCTTCACAGAGCATGCTTGAACTTGAAAGAATCTAACTTTGTATTGGCTGAGGAATTCACTTGCACCGCCCACACCTCCACTCTTCCTTTCACTACTTCATATACCTACTTCATAGGTATATTTACCGTGTTGCATGGCAGAGTTACTGACTAAAGCATTTTTTATGCTTTAAATCACAGTTATGCAGTACATGGTAGTTCTTAAGTTAGTTGACAAGATGTGTCTTTATAAGGCCTCTGAAAATATTCACGGCTGCCACGTATGGTGCAATCCACCCTTAATGACATACTCTGATTTGTGTTTCATTTATTAGAATTCCATAGGAAATAAAAATAAGTTACATTTGATGATGACTTATTTTAAGTAGAATAAAAAGTCTGGATGTTGAAAATGCTGAAAATACTTCAAGCTGTCTTTGGTATGAAGTAGAAATTTCTTCTATCCCTGCAGAATATTGACTTACAAAATACAGACCCACTCAGAAAGAGATGCCAGGCACTTTAGAGACTCTAGACACCGGTAATGAGCAACAGGTGTCAATCTGTTTGGTAATTACCAGTTGTTATACATCAGCTAGTCAGTATTTGTGCTTGAAGGAAAGGGGCGATCCACCAGCTTAACTTTTACCAGGATCATGCATCTGAACAGTCCCTATATGTCCATAAAAATGCAGAATACTGTTCTGTGATGCTGCTGAGCTCAAGCAACCACTCCAAGACAGATGCAATGTCACCCTGGGATTTGTGTGAAGAGTGTGAGTAAGGATGACGAGAAGGGCTGACCAATTTAATTTCCCATCATCTTCCCACTGGTACCTATCCATAACTTACCAGGGAAAGACAAACAGACAGATGGACGGACACACATGCACATCCCGTACCCACAAAAATCTAGAGACAGACAAGCATACAAAATAACAACAAACAGAGAAAGGCAGGAACTGAGAACATCTGCAACTTTTAACTGCCCAAAATCTGTTGAAAACATTCTTCTTTTTATTTGTCCGTAATGGCTCTTCGCTTTTATGAAACATGAAAAATGTATTGACAGTGATGAGTTGTTGACAGTTTTTATTTGTGCTGAATAAATGGGCACATACATTTTCAGAGGCCATCTTCTCTTCCATTTATTACATTTCTTCTGCGAGGGAAGATGCCTGTGTCCTCCATTCAGCAGAAGCGTGGCAGCGCTGAAACAAAACACCAAGGAGTCTGCCCAAAGACTCTTTAGCGTCTGCTCAGACTGAATGATCTCAGCCCGGATGAAAACGTGTGAAAACCGTCAGGGGTGTTTGGTGCGCTCTGTTCTGGTCAGGATCAGTTTGGACTTTTGGCTGAAGAGTGTTGAGGCGTGCGGGGTGTTTTGATAGGAGGGTGACATGATGCCCAGAGGCAGGGGTGGATTATATATCTTAGACATCTGTAGAAACTGTTAAAGAGACTCACACACCAAGCACTGGAGATCCCAAGCGCCCCCAAAGTACTGAGGGTGCCAAGTCATCCAGTTGTGCTGTAGCTGCTCTGCGAAAATCATGCCCAATGCAATCACAAAAGCATGCATTTGGGGGTGCGCCATAGATGAGCACTGATTAAGAAATATGATTTTAAGTTGTGATCAGTTTAACAGCTACATCCTCAGATCCACATCCCCTAGATCCTGAGAAAAAATGTTACTAGACCAGAGGTGCTATATCTGTGCAATGGAAAGTCTCGGCCTTAAATCACAGAATATTTTCCTCAGCACCCTGTCAAAAAGGAAGATGCAGCCATTAGCTAGTATTAAGTTTATGCTCCCATGCTGGGGAAAATAACTGGAAAAATGGAGGATGCCAAACCGAAAAAGAGGCACGAGCACGAAGAAGAACAAAAAAAATGCAGACAAGCAGACATGTGATGGGCCTGTAGGCTGAAAAACGTGCTTAGTTGCGATAGCTAGTTGAGGAATATCCATGAAATCCAGTTAGATATTTGGAGCCAGTGATGGTGTAAATTGTTATATCTTTATTCCCTTTTATTCTCATTCATATTCTTTATTCTCATAGGAAAACTGCTGTAATCCATTCATCACACCTTTCTAGTTTATGCTGCACTATGGTTT
Source organism: Diretmoides pauciradiatus (assembly GCA_900660315.1). NCBI lineage: Eukaryota > Metazoa > Chordata > Actinopteri > Trachichthyiformes > Diretmidae > Diretmoides > Diretmoides pauciradiatus. The sequence continues at coordinate 11,479 of CABFOS010055506.1, read as the reverse complement.
AAAAACAAGATACAGTATAAGGTATAGTACATTTTTTTTAGTTACTGAATACAGAGAGAGAAAAGCCAATTGGACCATTTTTCTCTTTATTAGAAAGAGTTTATTTTTCTCTCAAACTGTAATAACATCCAGTAATCTGACCTGTAAATCCTCTGTGAAGGTTGGGCCCATTGGGAGCAAGTCAGCTGTCACAAATTTTGTTACGTATTGTTACACAGTAATAGATGAAACAGACAGGTGGTAAATCCTTTCTTTAATTCGCCCAAATAATGCATGACCACATGTCTGAGTTGAATTGAAAATCCAACCCTGAATTATTCACCTAAGTAAGAAGAGACAATTCACTTGACAAAGCTTGAAGCCAACCAGGCGTTGAAGTTACCATGCTTTTAGGCTTGGCTGCTTTCACAACACAGAAAAATCACCTGGGAAGATCATTATATCGTCTTGTTTACCTTGGACGCCTCAGAGAAACTCCCAGATCTTTCCTACCATTCTGGCAGGAGACATAAACAGGGCCTGCTATAGCAGAAAATCCTTTAAAAATATTATCATACTTCATCCAATTTGTTTACAATGGCATCAGATTTGAGATTAAGATATGGTCAATAAATTGTTGCGGAAGATAAACAACAAGAAATGCCAAAGGTTGTAATAGCGCAGGCTTTCAGGAGCCCTTCTGCTGGTAGTAGCCGAGTGACTAATAGATAAAGAGCACTAACAGGCTGATGATGGTAGTGGAGAGTCTACAGCCATACATTCCCTTCAGGCTGACAAAATCTAGTAACTATATCATATATTATTAACATTTCTGCAGTTACTTATTTTGCGTGATGCAAACTGATGATGACGGTTTAAAAAACCAATCATAGATTCAAATATTTTAAGCTAAGTTGCAATCCTTTATTTTTATTAGTATGGAAATATCCACCACTCTAAAATGTCTTTAATAAATCAGTCAATAAAATTGTGAAAGTTTAATGGCAAAGGCTATTTGTTCTCTGTAATAACGAGCATTCTCTGTGGCGCCTAAACAACTCTTCTCCCGTCCTCTCCCACCGTCTCTGTCTTTGGTTGGTGGGACTTTCTGCTGATTGTGTGCATTCACCCACCAGTCTCTTGATTAGGCTCCAGCTTAATTTCAAATCCAGTTGAGGTGTTTCCAGTGTTTGTTTGAAGCCTCAAACATATCTCCTGGAAATACAAGCTTTCCCATAAACCGCAGGACAGAAAACAGAGGAAACTGTTTCAGCACATGGCTGGCTGGAGATGGTGAGAGGGTCAGACAGTAATATAAACTCTGGAAAACATTGCCAGAAACCACTAAACAACCAAAAATGTATATGTTACGGTAAATGTGGGAACTTGGTAAATGTGTATGTTAACGTGGATGGTAGTCACAGTAGTAAGGCTCTCTGAGTTCTTGAGTGTCCTACTGACGCATTTCTGTAACATGTTGATTGCATGTTGTGCCACTAATACCAACCGAAAAGTATTTGTTGTAGTAGTCTTACACTGTACTAACAGATTGTTGGCCTCATGGAGTTATGATAGTCTTTACAATCAAATGTAATTGAGAGGCATGTTTTCGCATCTGCCTCTTTTCACACATGGACAAAAATTAGTTGTATAGGCTAGTGCATCCACTAGTGGACTAAAATATTAAATCAATCTGGCATCAATATATTGGCCAAACTGCATAGTGACACCAGTTTGGAGCAAAAAGGCCTCAGGTGCTCTGTCCTCGTTATGTGATTCAGGTCGACTGGGAGGGGATGCATGGAAATGCTGGTCTGACTTTGCCAATTTTCTTCAGATCCCAGTCAGATCTCAGTCTAGTACAGAAGAGGTATTCTGGCTGTGTGATATGCTGTACCCTCTACAAAACAGTGACAGGACTGAGAGAGCCTAGCACTACTGTACCTTACGCGTCCCACTCACATTAACTGGCAAATAAACACATTTTACCACACGGACAATTGGACGATAGGGCTCCCAAAAAGGCAAAAGTCCAAATTGAAAAAAACGAAGAGGAAAGCCACTGTATAATGCAAAAAAACCCAATTATTTAATGCCTAATTTCACACATTTACGGCGTTTTCGGCAGGCTTTAGAACACACACAGGCTTAATTCATAGACAGACCACTATGCAATGCATTTCAAGTACTAAACTATTCTTCAGGGAGCAAATGAACACATTTACCAGAGTTATGTTGGGAACATTTACCGCCCCACTAGTAAATGTGTACATTTACCGATTTCCCACATTTATATATTATGTAGAAGGGTATAGCCTTCTACATAATATGATATAATATACTGTACCTAATGACCATTCATGTCCAAATATTTCTTTCTGAATGTGACAGTGCTGCATGCTAATGCCTGATGTGTAGTAAATATATTTATGATATAACGGCACCAAAAACACACAGGCAATTAATGTGACTGAAGCCAAGGCTGTAGATGTCCCATGCCATCAACAAACAATACTGAGATATTTGGAGCGGTACAAGTAAAAACCATTTTGATTTTCTGTGATTACAGGTGTGGCATTTCTGACAAACTGCATGGTCTTCCTAATTTAAAAAAAGAAATAAGACAAAGTAGAAAACTGCACTGCTGTTCTGGAAGACTGACCCCAAAAAATCCCAGACGTTACAGTGAAACTCTGGGGCAGCTCCACGTTGAATCACGGTCAACAAAGAGGCCAACATTTTCCATGTGATTCCAAATTGACTATGTAATCTTCACGGTCACAACAACCCAGTGAAATAAGGTAATTCTACTTGCCTCTATTATCATCATTAATATCCATTTGGTACACCCGGTGTAATGTCATTGCCAGATGCTGAGTGGGAGCTAAGTGAGCAGCGATTCTGGTCGAGTGCCCACTGCCAATTCAGAGGGATTGCAAAGGTCTAGTCTGAGTGCGCATGCTCGCTAGTGCGTGTAGTCACATGCGCGTCTGTGCGCTTGTAGACGTTTTGGAAGGAGACAGGAGTAACTGCGATGTTCCACTCACTCACACCTTGATCTCCACTCTGCTGGCGTCATTGATCCACCACCACGTCTAACCCTCAGACTCCTCGTGCTCCGCTACCAGAATGGATATCACTTCATGATGAATCGGTCTCGGTCCAAAATGGTGGTTAAGAAATCAGCGTGACCACTGTCCTAACCATACCGCGGGGAGGAAAACTCATTTGATTGATTGATGGCCAGTTGGGGAGAGCTGTCAGAAAATCTTTCTTGAGGTTTGAGAAAGTGAAGCCAGAGATACAGGTATTTAATAGACAAACATACATGTGAATGCACGATGATGCTGTAGAGTAGTAGCTTAATTACGATTTACAAGAAACTACTTTTTTAGTTTAACACACAGTGTGGGGCAGTGTGTGTGTGTGTGTGTGTGTGTGTGTGTGTGTGTGTGTGTGTGGGTGGGTGCTGAGGAGAAGCAAGCTGGTAGGCGGGTTCCAGGGAAAAACGGACTGGTGGGTGAGAGACGCCAGTTGTGTTGTGCAGAGCGGAGAGACAGCAGCAGTGACTGTCCCAGATCTGGAAGAGATGGTCAGTCAGGGTTGGAGCGGTGATGCCACCTGAAAGCCTGGGGGACTGGGCCAGCTTTGGTGCTCCCCAGCTGGCCTGCCGGGACAGAGGGACGGGGCGCCCGCTGAGCATGGCAGCTCTAAAGAGGGAGGCTGTCAAGATCGGGCTGAGTGACGTCATTATATCCTGGGTTGTGAAAAAATCAGTCTGCCGGACCCTTGACTCTCCTTCCTGCCTAGTATCGGCACTGTCACACAGTGCCAATACTAAACTGTTCATTATGGAGCCTCACTACCCCAACTCCGTCGTTAGTCCTTCACCCCTCATTTACCAGAAAAGAAACGTGATGCAGTTTCCATTCCCACACACTTCAGTGGGAGTTCTTTGTAGTGGATCAGCAGATCAATCTTATCAAGTACCTGTAGAAAGATGCTCCAATAAGCTGCAGCTCATTTACAGCTTATGTGGTTGAGATGCCGATTTGTCCCGCATGTGTATTTTGTTTCCAACCTGTTGCTTCATACACCCTATATGACCTCATAACTGTCACAAACAACCAGCGCCAAGCAGCTAATAAACTTTGATTTTAGCATCCCCGGAACTGATGTTGTGATGATGTGGGGCGGCAATAGCTCAGTTGGTAGAGCAGTCGCCTGGGAATCGGAGGGTTCCCGGTTCGAGGCTCCTCCCGGTAGCGTGTCGAAGTGTCCTTGAGCAAGACACTGAACCCCTCACTGCTCCCGACGAGCAGGTTGGTGCCTTGCATGGTTGCTGCCGCAGTCGGTGTATGAATGTGAGAGTGAATGGGTGAATGTGAAGTGTATAAATTGTAAAGCGCTTTGGATAAAAGCGCTATACAAATACAGTCCATTTACCATTTACCATGATGTCCCTCGGTCCTCTTATTTTGTTGCACAGAGAAGTAATAAGACATGTATTGTATCTAGTGTTCTTTTTCCTGGAATATGATTAAAGATGAAGGGAATGGGTCTCAAAAGGAGTGAACAGAAGTTTTAGCTCAATAGTGCATGCCTGGCCGGACGCTGGGGACTTGTTTGTGAGTGTATCTACCGGTATTTAGCATTCTGTTTCCACTCTCAGTAATAGTAGTAAAGACAGACTGGGAAATGGAAACCTTCAATACGGGAAGGCCTTTAGACTATTAAATCTGAGACACTGGGACTCCAAGTTCTTGTGCCATAGATATCCCCCAATCAGCATTTTCCCAAATATCAAAACACAGTCCCCTAGGCAGCACAAGCTTACAATAACCAAATGCTTTCCACATATAGACGTAAACATACGTAAGTAACAGATTAGTCCTACCTGAAACACAGCAAGCCAAAATGCCTGAAAAAAGAAGCACTGTGGAGCTTTTGGATAATCAGATCCTTGGAGAAGAGCCCACCCAGACTGCTAATAGCAGTATCCCTTCATGGTTTCATCTGAGAGACATTCAGATCAGATTAATTTTCAAATAGTTGCTACTGTAGAGCGAACTCGCCAGCTACCTGACCAGAATTAGGTCTGCAACTAATTAATATGATTACGATATGATTGGTTAAGACTGTCGAGCACATGTTCACTGTATTGTAGAGCTGCAAGGATCCCTTGGACATCATGGACATATATGTTTTATATGAAGACTTTTTTGATGAGGTTAATTAAATAAGCATTACTCAAAGAACCTTTGATCAAAAACATCTAATTGAATTCTACAGGCTTCTGTAATTTTCTCTTCCATTTTCTTAATCTAATGTAAATTTCAGGAGTGCTATTCATCTAAGTATGCACCATTGAGTGTATAGATTGGTTACAGATGGAAAATATTGTCACTGGAATAATAAAGGCAGCAGCAGCCATTTCCTGCCATCACGTCTATGTATATTATGAGAAATCATCATTGTTTTATGTCGTGAAAAATACATCCTGCTTGATAATCAGAAGACACACTGGACATAACACACACTGAGATCATAACACACACTGAGTGGAATTTAAGTGTGACCAACCTTCTGAAATGAACAAATGGTAAATGGACTGTATTTATATAGCACTTTTCTAGTCTTCTAGAGACCACTCAAAGTGCTTTTACAATTCATAGACCACTTTACCCATTCACTCTCACATTCACACATCGACGGCGGTGGCAACCATGCAAGGCACCAACCAGCTCATCGGGAGCAGTGAGGGGTTCAGTGTCTTGCTCAAGGACACTTCGACACGCTACCCGGAGGAGCCTCGAACCGGGAACCCTCCAATTCCCAGACGACTGCTCTACCAACTGAGCTATTGCCGCCCCTAACACTGCACCCTTATTTTTCCCACCAGTCCACTACACATACAGTGGTCCAATTCTTTGGGATAGTGGGGCTGTGGGGCTTCTGTTGAGCCGTGCATGAAGAGTGCTGGCTGTATGTGACCCAGTGGCGTGACCACCCTGAAGGAAAGATTATCCTGCTTATAGCCAGGACCAGCCAGGCAGTAATTCAGACTGTCAGCTCTGGCCAGGGCACATCTTTCTTACTTTGGAGGATTATCAGTGACTAACGGATAAACCCAAAAAATCACAATTGCCTCTTCTGCCCCATAATTCATCAGTAATTGTTACATCCGTGATGAATATCTCTAATAGGTACAGCTGTTTGTAACATGGTGGATAATGACTGGGAGATGATGTCATTGCTGACATCAAGCTACAGCCTGCCACAGATGAGGAGGATTATGGTTTATTGGTCAGATGAGTTGCAAATTTACAAGGGCTTCATGAGAGGGTGAGGCAAATATTAAAATATGTCACTTGTAACATTTTAAATATTTTTTAATGGTATTCTTGATTTATTAGTATATAGTAGAAGGAGACGGGGCAGGTAGGGGAGTGTGAGAGTGTGTCTGTAGTTGTCAGCTGGATTCGGACCCGCAGCGTCACACGTGGGATGCCACCAGGATGCCTCAATTGTGGTAACATTTTAAAGAACTTTGAATCTTCACTCTATAAAGCAGGATTAAATGCAGTAGCTGCATTAGTCTCGGCTGTTGTCTTTCCAGCTCACATGCTTCCTCCTCTCGACTCTCCAGCACATGTGTTCTGAATCAGCCTGCTGGCAACAGCTGTAATCTGGAATCTTCCTCCGATGGATGTGGCCCAGGCAGACTTTTACTCATCCCCTGCTGACAGATCTTAGTGGAAAGTCTGTGTTCATTTATGCTGTAAAAATACTCAAGTCCAAACCTGACCAGAGGTGATCAGAGAGAAAAACAGGTCGGTAGCAAAGATGCCACCGTGAGACATCAGGACACGATTATTACCGCTCTGTTACATCATTGCCTGAGGTAAAGTGAGCCCTCCAAAATCACTGTGACAACACTTTGTCTCTGGGGGACACCAAATACTTGATATCGGTTCAGACCTTTTCTATCGATGACACATTTCCCCTGGTCCATATGTGGCAGTACCTCATTAATAAGAACTCCTTGTGGCATATGTTCCCAATTATGCCTCATTAATCTCCAAGCCACTGAGTTGCTAGATGGGGTGTCTTTGAAAATTCAGTGACAGGTTTATGACCATGTTGTGAGATGTGCAAATGAGTAGGCAAGTGACTGTTGGAGAAATGACATGTCATGTTCAAGACCACTTTAATTCACCCTGGGTTGTTCCAAATGCTCTTTCCAGCCTTCAGAACATTATGGCTCCTACGGACACCTGCCTCTGCTGATTCAGCAGAAACTGCCCTGTAATAAGATCTGATTGAAGTGAGTCATTATAATATGATTTATATGTCTGCATTTTTCAAAGTGTAGTGTCCGAGACTTGTTCCAGTTTACACAGACAAGATATATATAGCAAAATATTGACTACCTAGCTAGCCACATGGGAAAGTCATAATTGCTGTCTTAGGATGTGCGCAGACTTGGGTGGATGTGGGATCAGGGATGTGTGTTTTTGGACTGGGCACAGGCACAGCACCATACATTGCCCTGGGGTTTAACATATTGTCAGTTTAACATATTGTGTCAGGAGGCATGGCCAAAATGTCATCACTAGTCACATTATGTATGGACTGACAATGGACTGCAAGTAAAATTCAATCAGAGGTGTGACGCATGGACAATCAAACAAATAATGTGACGACCCACTTTGGATAATCAGTGTAATTTTAGATTTTGTCAAATTTTGATCAATGGTGTCTGAGATACAAACTGTACTTGAACAGAGCATTAGATGAAAATACACCTCAAACATGTCACATTTGACTAGACAGTTAGCGTTACATTACAATGAGTTTGTGCAAACATGTATGAATGCCAAACATTGAAGTCCCTGACCACTCCAGATGTCTCCTCCACTGCATCCCTCCATGGTTGTTACTTAAAATATTATTCTGCAATCACTGCAGACAGAATGGTAATTTCATTTCTGAATCTGATGGCAAACCGCAAGACAGAAACTATCTGTGCTTGTCTGCATTTCTCCTATTACATGATGGCTGCTTGAAGTCTACATGGACATGTGGCAACACTTAAGATTAGAGATTTTTTTCCACTGGTGCAAGGTTCTCTCAAACAGTTTTTTTTCACTTGATGGCTAACAGTAGTCTCCAGGTTTTTTAAAACATGACAGAAATGTAAACCTGTGTATTTATGGTGAATATGGGCTGTTTGGGCAGGTTAGTGCTGAACAGCAAATGGATCAGCCAGACCATATAGACGCCATGAAGCAGTTCAGTAATGGATACAACTTCAATATAAAGATATGGTATCTAAATTGACTGATCAATATCTTCTTTTGTTATGACTGGGCAGTCTGTGATGTAATACTTTGTGTAAGGGAGGGGTTCGTATTAGCTGGTGGGTTACTCTACAGTAGAGCATGAGCTGTCCTGTCCAAAATTTTCCTGTCCTGTCCCAGTCCTGCCCCAATTATGATTAATAGATTGATTGATCGTTAATGTTACCAATGATCAATTAAGGAAAAATTGCAACCCTATTACCCTTTCGTTACCTCCATTTGGCAGCTAGTTACAGGAGCACATACTAGTTCAATCAGGCTTAACACAGCAATGTGGGCGGAGCTGTGGGTTCAGTGAGTGAGTGCATCTCTGCTGTGCAAATGCTTTATTGTAAAATACACGCCAAAAAATGACATCCTTTCTTGCCGTTACTGTTACTGAACACATGAAATCCTGCCTGTTCCTGTTTGCTAAATTTCAAATAATTCCTGTAGCTACTGCCTGTTCCCGTGGAATAACACTCCCGTACTGTCCTGTCCTCCTGACCAAATGTCATCCTCTGCTCTACAGTTCGAACAAATGAATGGATGGAGACAGATTACCTTTGATTCAGCTTTAGTTAATCGGCACACATGTTACAGCTGTCACGTCTCAACAGGACCAGAACAACCCAACAGGAAGTCCCAGTTATTATGCAACCAACAAATCAGATACAAGAAAAATACTAAGGTAAGTAAATACAAAGGAAAACAATCTACTTATTAAATAAAATAGCATTTGTAACAATCAAGTACAGAAATGAATATATTTTAACCAGAATAATAATCTTCATAATTAATATAAAATAAACTGTTACAAATTAACTAACTTTTACATTACTCCCCCTCTCACAAAAGGAACATCCTTGTTTCTGTAACTACAACATTGTAATAAAAAACATCACTGGTGGTAAATCAGGGTGTCCGCGGGGTCTTAAAAAGTATTAAAAGGTAATAAACCAATTTAGCGAAAATTAAGGCCCTTAAAAAAGTATTCAAACATCTTAAACGCCATTTTACAAGTGATTGGAGGACACTAAATTTGAACCATGGCTGAGACCCACTGGCAATAACTGGGAGGCGTATTGTTCGGTGTGTAAGAAAGCAATAAGTGTAGCCTTTATGGGGATCAACGCTATCCGGTCCCATATGCACAGTGCTATACTAGTACTACAGTATACTAGTACTATAGGATGCAGACAGCGGTTGTCTATCGCGTATTTCTGTGCTAAACCGGCTACACCACTACCCAGTACAACCGCTGAAGCTACGACGGCCGCCACTTCATCTTCTGCTGACCTTATGTTGACGATAGGCACCACACCAACCCTGCGTGTCAGATTGATAATATCGTAGCCAAAATGGGTACACATAGGAGCATTGCTGTCACTAGAAAATGTCGTAGGTATGTAACATCAAGCACTCTAAACCAAGTGATCCAAGCGTTAGTAAGTCTGTCTCACTTTGAGTACTGTCCAGTCATTTGGTCATCTGCAGCAAAGAAAGATCTAAAAAAAAACTTCAACTCGGTCAACTCTTTGCCAAATCATGTTATTATATGATACCAAATACCAGAGATGCTTTCAAGAAAACAATAAAAGAGTACTTAATACAGTTAACTGTAGATAGCAGAGAGATCAGTTGAGATGAAGGTTTATTGTTCTAAATAACAGAGAGATGAGTTGAGTTGAAGGTTTATTGTTCTAGATAACAGAGAGAAAAGTTGAGGTGAAGGTCTTACTGATCTGGATAACAGAGAGATGAGTTATTTTATTTTATAAATGATTTATTGATGGATCCTTGTCTTGTTTTTCTTATGATTTATTGATGGATCTTGTTGTGTGTTGATTCTGGTATTGTTTTATTTTTATCTATTGATTTAATGATGGTTTTGTCATCTGACTTAATGACATATATTTACTGAATGATCAACCTATTGTTGTTCGCCCGCTGGGCTCCGCCGCGCAAGAGCCACAGCACGTCTCGCCTGCTGGGCCGTGGAGCCTAACCATCTGCTCCACGACAGGCTTGATGCAACAGCGGAGCCCCCCCGGCGCCTCAAGTCCAGACACCCATTTGTGCCAAACGGGATCTCCTGCAGAAATGCAGGAGACTCCACACCTTCAGACTCCATAGACTGCCTAGATTTGCCTAGACTGGCCTGGTTGAGGCTTAACCGCCTCCGGACCGGTGTTGGACGCATCGATGCACAGATGGGGCTTGGACTGCCCAATCTATCAGGCACCCGACGGGATGCATGGTCTGACGGTCCTGGATGACAAGACGGTGGCTTCTAGAGGTGCCCAGAAGTGTAGCTCCGGGTGATCCCTCACCCAGGCCAGGGTGGTAAAAGGGTAGTAGCCCCTTGGCCCCGAGCCTGGGGGAAGAGGAACAACCATCGAACCCAAACGAAGAACCTATTGTTTTGTTTTTCCTTTCTTTTCTTCTATCTTTTTATTTCTTCTTTTTTGGATGTATATTATTGTTAAATTATGTGATTTCTGTGTTGGACCCCAGGAAGACTAGCTGACGCCATGGCGTGACCTAATAAGGATCCTAATAAACAAACAAACAAGCAACAACTCAACTCTCGTGATATTTCAGAGTGAGACTTCTCCTTGAGCGAGACTTGGTTAGACACAATAACAACAGACTGGATCAAGGGAAAGGTAAAGAAAACATTTTATTTCTCTCTAGGGATCCTTTCCATAACCTGTCCTACGAGAAAAGCAGCATCTTCTCAGTAAGTAGAAATCCAAATGGAGTAAACTGCAAAATTGACCAAAACTGATAGTGTATTGTTCTCCCTCTGACACACCCACTCAAGGTAGCCCAGGCCAGTTGTCAGGCATACAATAGAGACACACCATTTTCCTCTCTGTCTCTGTCTCTCTCTAGGCTTTCCAGAACATGCTGTCATCCTGGATGTGAAGACCAGGTGGAACAGCCTGTTCTATTTCGTACGTGCTCCGCCCTCTAACGGGCTTCGCTATTGGTTAACCCCTTCGAGGCCTCGCCTCGGCACCTGAGATCAACTGCTTGCACTCACCCGCCCATCGGGGGGGGGTAGTCCCCTATAAAGGCCCCTACTTCCGTGATGCTCGCTTCCCTCGAGACTCAGCCACCAGAAAACGGGCCAGCTGGGCGTGGAGTTAGAG
>CABFOS010055505.1:0-13458 GCA_900660315.1 Diretmoides pauciradiatus | reverse complement strand
TGACGCAATGGATTTCTTTCAGAGATGCGTCCCAAAACATTGACGGCAGCAGCCGGCAATTACGCTCCAATATTAAAGTACGGTTAGGTTTATTTTAAATATGCAATTATATTGTCAAAGTGCTAGACATATAAATACCATAACAATAACATTACAATATTACTGCTGAAGTACAACGGTAGTAAACGGTAGTAAATTTCCTTCTTCAATAAAACAAACACAAAAAAATCTTTCTGGGTCCATTTCTAACCTACAGGCATCCAGCTCCGTGTTCGGCTGAACAGAGCTGGAGCCCAGTTTCATTTAACATTTGTTAAATGAATTAACATTTGTTCAATGAATGGCCATGGGCTGGAATTGAACATGATGTGTAAAAGATTCAGTTTTAATGGTGCGCGCTACCAACTGAGCCACCGGAGTCTCACATGTACGGCCGAGTTTCATCTCTCTTCACGGTCAAATCTGGTCCAGCTGATCCAGTCAGCACGTCGGAGTAAATTTCCAAACAGGCGTTATTTGGATAAACAGACCACACATTGGGAATCTACATGGTTACTTTATCGCCTGAAAAAATATTAAAACTTAATAAAGTGACATATTAAGGGTTTTTAGATATTATGAGTGACAGGAGGGGCGTGACGGCTGGTGACGCAACCAGGAAGTCCTCCGTAGGGTAGACCGTCCCAATTCGGTTCGGCAATTGTGGACCGCGAAGCTGGTTTTTGGGCTGTAGTCTCCCTCGTCCAGCCTCCCCAGCCGTGAAGCTGCATCCTTCAGGCTGCAGACCCTGAATTGAGACACAGCTATTCAGACTTGCCCACTTTGGCTGTCCCATTGTGTTGTCTCCCATTGTTTTTTTCCAGTTAAATTTCTCCTTGTATTATAATATATCTTCATCTGAGATTTTATCATGGCTGGAGAACCATATGTGTTGCCATATATTATGATACTTAGGTAGAGTATATGATTGTCCTGTAGGAGTCTGTGTCTCAGCACAGATGATGCATTTGAGCAAGGGAAGACCCTTCCCTTCATCAACCCAAGCTCCCTGGAGACTCTTAGGGTGTTGGTACAAGAAATACAGAGCAGTGGGGAGACAGACCCTGAGATCTGGAAAGACTGTGAGGTAATTTATATGATCAAAAATATGATAATTGTAAAATGTGCACCTGAGATTGTATGTACATGGTTGTAACATTGAAGGTTATGTTGGGGTTAGCTGCTGTGGCAATTGTTCTTATGCATTGCATTTGGCAGCTGGCAGCCTCATTTCTGAGCTGTCACTTTTGATTTTTATCTGGGGTCACAGCTGACGACGGGACATAAACACGTGCGCGCACGCACGCGCACACACACACACACACGCACACACACAACAGCAAAACACTCCAGCTGATCTTTTCAGACGCAGCACATGATTTGCAGGGAACGGACAACTGTGAGGCAGAGTGCTACATCGCCTTAATCTGAAAGTAACCACGCTGCGTAGTTCGTAAGGCTTGGGGCCTTGTTTACATACCTAGAGGAAAATACTCTTCCCTCTATTACTAACACAATGGTGTATATTGGGAAATTAATATATGGAACGAGTTCAGTTCAGTTCAGTTCAATTATTTTCGGTTAATGAACATGTACAAATAATAATATCATAAAGATAATAATAAAATAAATAATAAGATAAAGTGTCCAGTTAATTTAAAGTGCAATAGTCCAACAAGAAACAAAAAAACAAACAAAGACAAAATCATAATAGTTTGTCCAAATATCCAACACTCCGAAAAAGAAATAGGGGAAAGCATAAAGCTTGTCAAGCCCTACCCCTAAAGTCCATGCATAGGGTTACAATTTGATTGATTGCAGTCAATCAATTAATTAATGTTTTTCTTCATATCACTTCTCCCTCTCTTTAGGGAGTATTTATCACATAATAGTAGTGCACAGCTGCTACTGCTACATTTGCACTACACACACACACATACACACACATACATGCAGACTCACAAACGCTGGAAAATGTAGCTTAAGAATATCCCTTTATGCTTACATTTAGTAATTTAAGTATTTATCATGTTAGACCAGTCAAGAATGTAGGCCAAAACATATTTTTTCCTCCAACAGGGGCGATGGTTGCATCTATTTCAGCTCGTTGAGAAGCAATACCAAGAGCAAATACTTGCTCAACAAGAACAATACCAGTGCCAAATACAGGTGAGCCTGCATTTAGTTGTGCGAGTTGGTTTACAATATTCATGTGTACAATGAGACAATGGGATGCTTGTTTTTCAGTTGATTCAGGATGAAATTAAAGCCCTGGTTCAACTCCAGAACCGCCAGAGCAGTGGCCACCCACAGACAGACTTCTCTCCAACCCCTGCCACCACCACCACTACCACAAAGGACTATATTTTGCCCTTCATCTCCAGTGACTGCACACACCCCAAAACTGCGGCCAGGGAGAATGGCAGCCTGGCAGTCCCTGCCCATAACCCTTTTGGCTCCTCTTCACCTCTGCTCCATATACCAGATACCATCAACCCAGGGGAGACCCTTCAGGAGCGGGCAACCACAGTCATGAGCAGTGGCTATGGGACTCTGTCTGCCTGGGAAACAGGACTGGAACCTACTCCGTCTTCAGGGGAGGTTGAGGAAGCTAGCCAAGGGAAAAGGAAGCATCACTGGTCCTCTGACCTCCAGGAAGATACAGAGACAATTGTGATTGGGTGTCAACAGAGATTATCTAATGAGATGACTTCTAGAGTGGAGGCACCTAGCCCATTGCCCTACCAGCAGAGAACCTCTGGGTAGGTCTTGGGAGTTGTTCATAATCAATCATAACCACAACTGAATGTTCTTTTTTACGATTCAGGGATATGAATTAATAATATTCTTTCTTACCTCGAACGGTTCGTAGCACCACCCAGCCTTTGACTTCTTGGGCCCAGAGGCAGAAACTCAAGCCCAAGAAGAGCAAGGCAGGACAAGTTTCATCCCAGCTCCCTGAGAACCAGGAGCAACCACTCAGCCCCAGATACAGCCCCGTGGAGCACGCAGACTCCCAGGACCAGGTATAGCTCACCAACTGACAGCTACTACTTTTGGGAAGATATGATTCTACAGTGTTATTAACAAACAAAATCAGTCTTTATCTTATCACTGCATCTGCATCTGTAGTGTTTTTGTTTAGTGTCCCTGGTTGTCCTGATTATGTTCCTGCCACTCAAATCTTTCGTTTCAGCATCGACCGGTTGGCCCCCCCTCCAGCTCATTTCCCCTGAGGAGGAGTGACAGCCTAGTGTCTGAGCTATCAGGTAACAATACACTGACTCGAAAACAAATAGACAGACTCACAAGGCATCGGGCGATAGGAAAAACATCTCTGACAATGTAACTTTGATCAAATAAAAGTATAAAGATATAGGATATCACTGGTCCTCTATGACTTGAAAAGATGAACAAGAACCATTGCAATAACCACAAGTGACCTAAAGATGGCACTGTTGTAGTGTTACATAATAGGAAGCTATTATGAGAAAATGGAATAACCATGCAACAACCAGCCTAAATTAATTTAATTAATTTTCTCAAATTGTGCACATATGTTTATCCCTGTTTGCTGGTTATACTGTATTAATAGGTTTGAGCCCAAAAGTGCCAAATAGGGACAATTGCATTTTAGTTTTGAACAAGATCTTTCTGCCATGTAGTACATCAGCGTACAGGGATATGTGCAAAACAATTAACACCAGAGGATGTTTGGATGGTAGCCACTTTGGTTTTAGTAAGTCATTGTACAAGCCGCACATAATTGTCTGGTCCAGTCGGGAGCAATAATTTCCCATATCCCATAATGTATCTTACTCATTTTCATTCCTATTCCTATTCATGCAGTTATAGAAGTTCCAGTCAGATATGTTTTGATGTAAACATGCTTCATAAGAGACATCGCCTTGCTGGATCTTGGAATACGTTCCCCCCACCAAGTGGTTATAGAAAGTCAGATTTCCGCTCTCCTTTCTGTGTTAGGCCTGACATATTGGCGTCTGAATGAGAATGAGCTGTATCACCCTTTACCGGACAGCTTTGACAGTGGCGCCTACCTCTTTCTGCAAGAGGCATCCATGAGTCCGGTAGGTTAAAACAGTTGAATACCCAGTGTGGCACCTCTGAATTGTCTGAGGAAAAGTGGATATTCTATAGGTATTTTGACCATCACATTACTAAGTGTTTCTGTAATGCAGGGCAGGAAACATCGCACTATTTTACCAGCAAAAGATGCTTTGGATTAGAAATGGTTGTGTGAATAGTACCTGCCAAAATGTCAGTGCAGAGTAGACTAACTTAGCAGCTACAGTCAAAATGCGGTGGATGACCTGTCTCTTGTCTCCTGTAGACTCCATCTCAGGAGCCTCGGTTGTCTTTGCGAGAGATCTATGAGAACAAGCAGAAAACAGACTCGAAACACACAGACTGGGACGGCTCCCTTACCTCCAGTCCTTCACCCCAGGTGCTGCACATGACACACACACACACACACACACACACACACACAATGAAAGTCATTTTCAGGATGTAACTATGTAATTGTCACTGTATGATTATTATGTCCAAAAATATCAAGGATTGAAGATATATTACTGTGTTGTATTTACTATGATGTGTTTGATTACAATTGAATAAAATTAGATAAATATTGCCAACAGATGTCCTCAGTAGCTCTTCATGAATATGAAAATACCCGTCATGTTTTTTGTTTTTCCGATATATTGTTACATCTCTAGCCTCTTTTATCCTCGGCTGAGCTTCTAACCCGGACCCATTTTGTGCTCCAGGTGATGACCTTGGATCCAGCAGTTCACGTGCGCCAGTCGGACCGTACCTCCGGCTTCACGTCGCCCTCCCATTTCAGCAGCCCGTCATTCCCCACCCAGCCCCACCTCTACCCCAGAGTAGGGACCCCCGTCACCCCCGACAGCATGGTTGAGTGCAGCGCCAACCCCGGAGACACAGACTGCACCTCCAATACCTCCAGCGTTTCAGCCACTGCCCCTTCCCCCACTAAGGTGCAAAGCTCCTGGGGAAACCCATCCCAGGCAGTCCTCTCTACCTCCCAGAATAAGACCCAGCCCTGCTCCCTCACGAGCAACCAGCAGCGCAGAGCCAGTGCCCCTTTAGCCAGTGAGGAGGATGGCAGTCACACCCACACCAGCACCCTGAAGCTGAATCCAGCCTCTGGTGCCAGTCCGCTGCATGGAGGTAGTCCACCCATAGAGAGAGCTTCATCATTAGAAGATCCCGTCGTCCTCTCTCTGTGAGTGTAACATAGTCAGCCTCTCAAGTGTTCTGTAGTCCCTGTTTAATTGCTCTGTGTTAGCTTTGTATGCTTACTCTGTCGAGTTTTTGATTTTTCTTTTTGTGACAAAGTTTCTCATCCACACACAAGTCATCCTCTAATCTATTCCATCCATCTCTCATTTTTTTCTTTCCCCATCACTTCCATTTCTCCTCAGATTAAGGCAGAACCTGAGACAGAAGCACTCTAGGCATGTGGCTGATCTGAAAGCTTATTATGAGTCTGAAATCCAAGTCCTGCGAGACAAGCTCAACCTCCAAGATCTGCCCCAGGACTTGGAGAAGAGCAACCAGGCCCTCAGAGAGAGGTGTGTGTGTGTGTGTGTGTGTGTGTGTGTGTGTGTGTGTGTGTGTGTGTGTGTGTGTGTGTGAGTGAGATTTGAAGCGTTAATGCTACTTTACAGGACTCTTACTCCTCGTACTACTACTTTTGTTTCTGTTCACTTTCAGGTGCAGGCATCTAGAGAGCTCTCTGGCTGAAGCCACCAGTCATATCCAAGAATTGGAGGCCAAAAACAGCTTGTTGGAGAAAAAACTGGTACCATTCCTCCCATTCCCTTCACACTCACATTTCAGTAATCTCTGTGAACCGCAGAGTTGAGTAAACAGAAAGGGACGGAGAGCTCGTTTTTCCAATAATGTTCAGTAATCTTTGTTTGGCTCTTATTTGACTGTTCGCCTGTTACAGCAGCTGCTTTGGTATCTACCACACCTGAGTGGATCTGGATTGTCCTGATATAGCAAACAGGTTAAAACAGACAGAATAAGAATCATTTGCAAATGCTACTTGGCCCAGATATGTCAATCCACTTTTCCTAAGTCCCCGGATGTGTGTCACAGAACTGAATTTGAATTGCAAATTTGAAAACGTATTGAGTGTTGAATTTTCTCTCTCCTAACTAGACTGAAATTACAGTTGACAGTTGAATGCAAGAACCAAGTCAAATTATGCAATTACATTTTTTGAGAACAAAACGATTCAATTTGAGCATAACAAATTCCAATGAATGCATTTTAATTTCTGGTGGTGCTAATCTTAGCCCATGCATAGTTTTCAAATGAAGTATACTGAAAAAGCTTGTACTGCTCTGCAGCCAGGTACCTTATGACACAGTGGACTATTGGGACAGAGTGATAGAGTGTTAATGAGTCTACCTAGAAATTAGTTCATCCTGCAACTGAAATTCCACTGAAATGCAAGAAACTATATTTCAGACTTCCCAGACAAAATTGGCATTAGATAATTACTTATCTTTTTTTGGTAGTTTAATTTATTGCCATACATGTCCTATTCTGACATTAGGAAGGCTTTGATATTTAATCAAATGAATCCAATCAATTTCAGCAGTCATTCCAATCCCTTTGGCGCTCCAATATATAAACACATCTGTAAAAATGTGATTAAAAAAACGTTGATATAACTTTTCACTCCCAGGCGGAATGGCCTGAGCGGTACGCAGTAGCGGGCGCCACCGTGAAATCCTTGCAACAGCGGTTGGAGGACAGCAAACGTTCAGGCAACGAGAAGGACACTTTGGCAGCACGCCTGAAGACCCATGTACGACAGCTGGAGGAGGCAGCACAGAAAGCCTGCAGGGAAGCAGATGAGAAGGAGGCCAGGAGGGAAAGAGAATACAAGATGCTTCAGGATGTGAGTCTGGGTCGGTTGGAGGGCAGAACTAGTGTTGTATGATGGGATGTAGAG
The DNA here is from genome assembly GCA_900660315.1 of Diretmoides pauciradiatus. NCBI lineage: Eukaryota > Metazoa > Chordata > Actinopteri > Trachichthyiformes > Diretmidae > Diretmoides > Diretmoides pauciradiatus. The sequence goes on along the minus strand of CABFOS010055505.1, from coordinate 6,404 downwards.
TAACATCTGATCGTTAACCTGTCCTGCAGAGGTGTCCTCTTCACTGGAATCCTGACACTATTAGGTTGCATTTTATTTTGTTACTGTACTTGATACAGCCATTTTGTAGATTCAAATACAATCATCTGTGGATACATTTGATAAATCTGCTGCGTCTTTACATTCCTGGGTGTTTTTAGCTGTTGTGTTTAGGGGACCATAGGGCACTATCTTTCTTTAGCCAGGGGGTTTATTTTGTACTCGGGGAGGTGTGTGAAAGTTTCCTTCTTTACATAATTTTTTTGTCAACACTAGGCTAATGTTCAATGGCCTTCATGACTGAGATGTGTGTGTTGTTCTGCTTCCTCAGCTGCTTGGCGAGTATGACTCTCTGAGGAAAGAACACGAAGGAGTAAAGGTAATGCTTTTCTTTTCATTCATTCATTTTATTTTCTACTTTACTTGAATACCAGATACGATCAGTTCCAAGCTGTAAATACATTTTCCATAGGTCATATCTTCATTTTGTACTATCTGTCCCAGCCTTGTGGAATTAATAAGAGTTTTGTGTCAGCAGGACAGCCTGGTGTCAACAGAGAACAAGCTGGTGGACGCTAATGAGCAGATCTCTGAACTGAAGAGGTGAGTGGATTGGTTGTCTTTAGAGCCAAAGGAACGTCTGAACACAATGCAAAGGGACAATATCATGCGTTTTGCAGTTACCTGACACTTGCTGAAAATAGGGCTGTAATGCCATATAACAAGGTGGGATGCAACATTTATTTGTTGTCTTGAATTTCAAACAAAATACATTTGTCCTGAAAGTGTTTCTTTTCTTTTTTTTGTAGTCTAATCTGAAGTTGGTTGTTATTAGTGAAAAAGAAAGGCACTTTGAAGTTAGAAGGGCGGGGAAAGGCTGCAGGGTGAACTGAGCCTCCCACCAGTCAGGGCATATACGGATGATATGACGAGTATGACTTTGACAGCTCCATCTACCCAAACAAGTTGAATAGTGATTTAACGTGGGCTAGGATGAAAGTGAAGCCAAGTAAGACAAGGAGTATCTCTATCAAGGGAAGGTACTAGACAGTTGTTTATAGACGAACAAGTGGCTCCAACAGTGGTAGAGAAACCTGTCAAAAGCTTAGAAGATGACAATGCAAGTCTGAGGGATGAGGATCAAGTTCAGTTCAGTTGAGGCAAGAAGTGATACGAGGCATCACAGGTATAGACAAGTCAGAGCTTCCAGGGAAATTAAAATAGTCGCTGGTGCCTGGAATTTGGATTGTTGCCTCGACTGATGTGGCCGTTGGTACTTTGTGAGGTTCCCTATCAAAGGTAGAAAAACTAGACAGGTTAGTTACTCATTCATTAGAAAGTGTCTCTGAGCCACCGCTGTCTAAGCAGTGTGGCATTGTAAAAGAAAGGCGTCTTAGAATCACTGTTGATTTAACATGACACATGAGTACAAGTGCCAAGGTTAGATTGGAAATGACTCTGACTGACAAAGGATTTAATGGTTAGGAGGGTAGCGCCCACAGTTAAAACGGGGAAGAAGTGGAAACAACAGAGGCAGTGAAGCAAGCACAGACAGCACTTGGAGACATTGTAGGTCAAGTGCAGCAGGGCGGGGGAGTTTAGGTGTGCAGGGAAACCTGTGTGGAGTAGAGCAACACCATTAGAAAAAAAAGGAAAATGGTAGTCAAAGAGATTCATCATCAGGATGAGGTTTCTCAGACAAAAACAGGGGCAGTGGTCATTGGGCGAGTGTAGAAAAGAGAACACTGGTGGAGAGATTATGGAGCCAAACCAAATTAGATAGGGCAACCTATGATGTGCTGCCATCTCCTCAAAATCTTAGTGGACGGGTGAGGATTGCTGTCTGCCCTGCCTGTGTTCCAGGAAAGGCATGCTTAGACATATACTGTCACGCTAGTCTCTCTCAAGGGCGATACACTACACAATAGAAGTAAATTCCTTAGCTGTTAATAGGGAGGAAAAACAGATTGGCATGGTAAGGGAGAGAATGAAGGTAGACTTGTTTGAACAGTTAAAGACGGAGATGGCAAGTACTAGCAAGACGTGTGGTCAGAGGTGCAGACAGTTGTTTATTTTAGTGTTAGAGATTAGATTGTGTGATGTCACTAGAGGGGCTGGACAGGGAGATGTCAATCAAGTGTGACTCAATTGAGAAAATGGTCAGATCAGTCAAGTGAACTGTGTTGTATAATAGTTTTTACGTTTTTTTGTATTTATAGTTTGGTGAATGCTTAACATGACACTCAACTGTATCATATATCCATTTTTACTATTCAACGTCAACAGCTCTTTTGATTTTATATGCACCTTCATCGTCGTGATAGGGCCGAAGTCAATAACCAGGCTATGGTTATAGCCTTCACTTCTCTGCTATCAGCTCTTGTAGCAAATGAAATAAACTGTGTATAGGCTGTTCTTGGCTTGTGTCTGTCAATGTGAGGCTTTGTTCAATTCAATATTATTTGCAAGCAACCTGCTTAATCCAAGACCATTTGTATCTGAACACAGTCAAACAATACCGTGCTATTCGGGGCTAATCTTCAAAGAGCAGTAGAGGTGTGTTTGGTACTGGCTGGCTGAAACAATGTGAGCTTCAGTGGAGAGCGGTAGACGGTAGGGAGATGGAGAACAGTGACTTAAACCATAGAGTGTAATTGTGGCCTCTATGCTGTTAAAAATAGATAATAGCATTGGCTGTTGCTGTATGCAGCAACTGTCCCCTGCAGTTTCAACTCGACTTATAAATTTATACTGATAGAGGGAGCGCATGGACTTCGTATTGATCTCTATGTCTTGAAAAGTCGGTCAAGTCCGTCAGGGGAAGTCCAGCCGACTACAGCTCGCATAACATCAATACACCTGTAGAGGAAAGAAAAGATAAGCTGGTAATGGGAATCTACTGATTTGCAGATAGTAGAAGACAGGCTAAAGGAGCAGTAGAGATCAAACTATACAAAATGGGGTGAGTTTTGATTAAACAGTAGAAAGGTTTGGTGTTTATGTAAAAATAGAGAATAAGGAACCAAAGAAGTCTAGACAGGAGCAAGATGTCAAAGCGCAGTGGAGAAAGACGGCAGACATTAAGAAAGAAGGTTCTACAAGTAAACTTGAACAATCAATTGATAGACCTGAAGAGGACAGAGTACCTTAGGAAGAAACAAAGAGCGAGCTAGGGCAGCATTTTACAAGGATCTCTTTCCATTTCAAATCTCTCTGCCCAAGAGAAGAGCATTAGTCTGAAAGCAACAAAGGAGGAATGAGAAAATCACCCATAAAAGATACACACATACTGGGAAAAGCCTAGGGAGGTATATCCAAATGTTCCACAAAAATTGAAAGGGGTGCAAAAGTCCTGGCAACAGGGGGAAGTCAAACTACACAAGAGAGAAATAGGTCAATTTTGGCCCACGTTACCCCTCAATGCACAGGGAAGGATTTCCTACGTTAGCACAGAGGTTGACAGGCTTCTTAGAAATGAACCAGCTGGTTGGCAAATCAGTGCAAACGGTAAGAATACCAGGTTTCTCTGGGTATTCAGAACACGCAGGTTTAATTTGATACAAAAGTACAAATTACAGACAAATAATAAGTAAGTAAAAGGCTAGAGTTTGGAAACGGTCCATGATTAGCAGATCAGATTCAACCCAACCCAATTCAATATCTGGTGTATTATTATTCATTCATTATTCATTTTCATTTCCATTTTCTCTTTGTAATGTAGAAATTGCACTCCATGTTGTAAGACAAGAACAGCTGGGCCAGACAAGAAAGATATTGGCATCAATGGAAAGAAGACTGGGATCATATATCAAAACACGCACGCACGCACACTCATATTCTGCAGAAAGCTTTGACGATGAACAGACAGGAAAATGTGTGGATGCTCAGTCATTGCCCAGTCAGCAGTAGTGCTATCATCTCTCAATTAATCTATCAATCTCAAGCTAATATATTTTCTACCTACCTTTTGTAAGGGGGCATTATTCCACTGATAATTATTCCTCTAGATAATAAAAGTCAGTCAGGGTTCATCCTCCGTCTCCCTGTATCGTTGTATCCTGTAACCAAGTGTCTCTCTGACCGTTCCTCAGGATCATCTCCAAGCTCGAGTCTCAGGTGAAGCAGCTGGAGCACGAGAACCAGGCCAGGTTGCGCTATGCTTCCCAGAGTAACACACAGCCTTCTGGGGCAGGGTAAGCAATAAGTACTTTAATATATCTTAATATATCATAATTTTAAGTTCTGTTTTATCATTCCAATGGATGTATCATTCGTTTGGAAGGTATGTAATGACCGATGCTTGCTGGATGTGAATTTCCTCTCAATGTGTCCCCAGTCTTTTCCACCATCCTGACCTGCTGCTGTCACCCAGCAAACGCAAGACAGAACCTGATGTCACCCGTCGGAAGTCGCCCTGTTCCCTAACTGACCAGCCAAACGGCGGCAGGAAGTCACCGTTCCTCCAAACTAACCAATCAAGTGGCCACAGGAAGTCACTCTGCCCACAAAATGATCAACCAACAGGGTCTGGAGGCTTCGTGGACAACTTCTCAGCGGGTGGCGGCTGGAGGTAATTTATTTATTGTGTATATTTTTAGATGATATGTATTTGTTGTATATTTCCTCAAGCTAAGTTACCGACCATTGGAGTGATTTTATTGTCCTTCTTTCTCTGTAGGTGTTCGTCTCCCCCAGAGCGCGAACAGTCCCAGCCCCAAGAGCAATGTGTGGGCCAACCAGGTAGGAGAGAAGGACCCTTAACTCCTGTGATGAGGGCCTTGATAGAGCTGGAGGAGACCAGGGCAACAGAGAGCCGGGCCCCCTGTAAGAACAGCTCCAACTCTCATAGTATGACTCACACACACCATAGTGCCAACTATCTGAAATTTATACTCCATATTTCTGTACTTGCGAATGTTCTTGCATCGGACGTGTAATGATTTGTACGGGCGGTTCGTCTATGCAGGGCTGGGTAATCAGAGGACCACAGTGGGCTTTGTGGAGCGGAGACACAAAGAGCCGATTCAGGACCAAGTCGGGCTTGCGGCAGACAGGGAAAAAACTGGAAGGGGAGTGGCTGCACCTGAGCGAGGAGGCGCTGGAGTAGTGAAGCGTGGACCAGAGAGCTCTGCAGCTCTCATCAGGGCTCAGAGGAGTCTCTCTCCAGAAGGCAACAGATCCTCCTCCCTGCCTCCTCCAGCACATTGTAACTTACCTACAGCTGCACCCAGTATGTGTCCCCATTCGTCCTCATTACCTCCAGCACTAAGCATCTACTCTGTCAGTAGTTCCCTTATGAATAAAACATGTGTAGTTAGATTATGGAATGAATGCAAAATAGGAGAAACAGCTGTTTAAATGCGTATTTTTTCATAGCTATGACTGAAATGCAAAATATACTCATTTAAAATCTAGCTACAGATCTGAAAGTTGAGCGATACACAGATCTCATTCAATGTGTCCTTAGTCATTATAACCTGATCACCTTGACTTATTCCAATCAGATCTTTCATGTGGAACTGATACTGTAAAAAGTGTCAAGAAAGTCACTGAACAGTTTATTTCCAGCTGCACAAAGTACAATCAGACATAATCAGGTCAGCCCTCACATCTACTGATTACTAATTGTTTTCAAATATGTTTGGCCTCTAACAAAAACAGGGGGAATGTGGTGTCTCCTCTTGATTTCTTTAGTTTAGTTTATTTATTTAGCACTGGGTCAAAACAGTGCAAGGAGGGGAACGAAGCCCAGGAATACAAGGTTCCACTCCCATTAAAACAGCACAATGTTACAAAGATATGCAGTAAAAAAAAAATCACAAAATGCACAAAGACATAAACATCAACAGAGACAGTGTAAAAAACAATAACTAATAGTACACAAAACTATAAACATCAATAAGACAGTTTGCAATTAATAATCCTCCGTATGTGCGTAAAAAACAACAACTAATAGTAAACAAAACTATAAACATCAATAAGACAGTTTGCAATTAATAATGTTCCGTATGTGCTTGTGTATCCTTGCACGTTTGTGTGTGTAGGGAATGCGTATTTCCCGGTCAGACTCAGACTTCTTGGAACAGTTGGAGTCGGCCAGACGAGAGGCCAGGAAGTCCTTCAATGACGATGTGATGCTGGTGGAGAAATTTGTGGAGGACCCCAGGTAATACACACACAGATCAAGACATCATAATCTTAACACTGAACCAAGTCCTTCAACTGAAATAGTCCCTTTAAAGAAGTGAGGAGCAGCAATAATGTCCTCACTTGGAAGGATTTTCCTCATCGATTTATCCATGTGAGGACATTTGATAGAAATACAAGCACACACACACACACACACACACACACACACACACACACACACACACACACCCACACAC
>CABFOS010055503.1:0-13104 GCA_900660315.1 Diretmoides pauciradiatus | reverse complement strand
TTAGATTCATTATAGGCCACAAAGGATTGCCAACAAAACAGCTTGTGATTTTAGTTGAATTCATCCCCCTCTGAGGCCTGCAGGGAAATTAAAGTAGGTGACTATCACTGGAGGGGGAGCAGGCTTGACACATCTGAAGCTTTCAGTGATGCTAATAGCCAAGCGTATCCAAAATACACAGAGGCTGACCCCAAACAGATTGTGGGGGTTTAAATCATTAGTTTGCAAATGAAGCAAAAAGTACATTGGTTCTATGGTAGAATCAGCCCATTCTGAACCTTTGATTAGTGTTTGTCAACTCCCCTTTCTCTTCATACTCCCCCCGCCCACTCGCCATCCAGAAATTAATAAAGGAGACATAGCGACACTTTGGAGGGAGACGCTTGCATCTCCAGCACCTGTTAAACAAATGCACTTAAGGCAGGAATCAAATTGCAGGCAGGTTCAAATTGGTGTAAAATCTTCATTTAGATGATGTCCCCGGGGCCTGCTTATTACTTGAGATTTATATGGCATTAGTTCTGCCTCGCAAATGTGGTGCACCATTCCACCTCAGTGAAATATGAAGAGGTTTGATAAAGAGCTACAACAGATTCTCTCATTAAAAAAACCTAAACCTTTTAAAGATTCATTAATTGAACTTGTGGCATGCAGCTCTGACATGCACAGAGTTCTGTGCTTGTGCCCTTGAGCGCTGTACGCTATACAGAGTAAGACGTTGCTGTGGCTTGTCTGGATAGGTAGCTGAGAAGAAGCACTGACAACAAGCTAGACTATCTACAGTACAGCACTGAATACATTCTATGTACCGCACATGTTCAATGCGTAGCAGGCACTGATTTTACGACAAGCTGTACATAGCGAATACTGTAAGGCTCTTTGCACCTTTTTAGGTTGTTACATTAAAAATACTTGCAATATAATGTGATGTTGACAGGAGTGGCACACATCAGGCTGTGAGGAAAACACCACAAAGGCTTTCCAGTTGCAGGAGTCCCCCTATTGAGTGTGTATGTTTCAGTGACCAATCTGTTTTGTTCTGGATCCTTTTCAATTTGTTTACATTTGGCCCCTGCTGGAGAGGGACAGTCTATTGATTTATTGTCCCTGCTTCCTGAGAGTGGCCTTAAGAGTGCACAAGGCCCCCCGTCTTCAGGCACTGTTCTTGCATTGTGTCGCCCGGTTGCCGGCCTCTGTTGCAGAGATAGGCCAGGCATAGGCCCGGCCCAAGCATCACAAGGACCTCACAAGAAAGCAGCCCAAAAGCCTCACGGAGGCCTGAGAGACAGCGCCCCAGCACAATGTGGCTCTCTCTGAATAGGAGACTCCATGGGACGTTCGCCTCCCACCCAATACTTGCTCCCTTGAAAGCGTGTTCATTTATGTGCCTTTCACAATATGAATGGAATCTATTTTTATCTGATTTTATTTTTATTATAATAACATATACTTAAATAACATAATAACAATGTGCCAACGATGTGAATACTGTCACCAAATTTGCTCTTTGTACATAATTAGATTTTTTTTCTCAGGCACAGGCAATGTTGTTTATGTTGTATTTTCCTCTCCTATCAGGGGGGTTTATATTCATGTTTGGTGACATCTCCTTCAGCAGATATTTCCTCTGAAAAGCATCTGTCTGAAATTCTAAAGGACAATTTATATGAGTGAAAAGAATCATTTCAGATGAAAGTTAAAACGCTATTATAAAACGGCCCTTTCACTCCTCTCGTTTGAAGATAAACAATTTCCCATGAATATATGGCTCAGCCCCCTATCTCTCACAAAAATCAGAATGTGTCCCATACTGAGCCTATTGTAGTCTATTAAAGGAAATCCTTCCCTGTGGCAACCATTTTGCAGGTTTCAAGTAGATAAATGCCTTCCAAGAGGGATAAAAATGCATTTCTACAAAACTGCATTAAAGAGTAATGTTTGTCAACGACTCCGATAAAAACTTCACAGTCACAATTCTTTTTAGAGCTGGCAAATGCATTGGCAATGTGCGAAGCTGATTGGTGCGGGGAGGCTGCCTACAGGTTAGCAGGCCTCATTTCCAATCTCTGACAGCAATATGTGTCGCCGTGCGCTTCATCCCGATTGCTGGTGTTGAACACAAACCATGGTCACTCTATATATGGAAATCTCTGTCTTCAGGGCGAAAAAAAATTAAAAAGGTGAGATTGGCACTTTAACCTCCATGCCCCCCTGAAAATATGTTTTAGTCTGATACATTATACTATTGCGAATTATTTATCAAGAAGATACAAGCTTGATATTTCAAAAAAATAATGAGATGTTGAGGTGGCAGCTGGAATGTTCTGGTCCAGTGAGCAGCATCTATGAATCGGGGGAAATGGAGTAAATATGGCGGGATGGGACACACCATGCATAGAATGTGAAAGAGTGGAGAGCAGCGGTTTAGGTGGCATTGGCCCAAAAGTTTAGAATCCAATATTGCTTTGTGGTCTTAGTTTAATCACTCTGTCCAATGTATTCAAATAATACATTAACAATGAACCATTATATGAATTCAGCTGAAATCAGGGTTTAAATATTGTACCGTGTAGCCTTCTTTGTGGATACCTACAGTGCAATCGTGCTATTGAACGCCACAGTCAAGACACAAATTGTTTAACATATTTGTGTTAATCAAACAACTCCGAACGCGATCTGTCAAATATCTGCACTGCAATGTTCCAGAGAGGAACAAAACAAAGGTGTTGCACTGCCTTCAGCTGAAAGCCCACCTGTCGACACGCGGTGTTCAGAGAACAAGTCATCCAGTTGTTGGAGTCATACAAAACAAATGGAGAGAAGAAATCCATTCACGCACTCTTTGAATACAGTTGAAGTGTGTCTCCCCACAGAGGCTGTGCATTAATTCAGTTCAGACCCTGTCAGTTGTTGCTTTCTCTCTCTACTGTTGCAAATGCTCTTTCATATTAGTCCTTCACAATCCACACGCAATCAATGTGAACCGTGACTGAAGAAAATATGTAACAGCATGTTTTAATCAGAAGCCTCAACACCTACAGAACAAACACATTCAAACTAACACATATTTTAGAGGCGGGATTGGACTCCACAATATTTTATGAAATATTTTCCTGTTATTTAAATATGATGTAAATAAGATGCACAATTCTGTATTAATATATACTATTGTACAAATGAAATGATGTTAAAAGGTTTATTTGCTTCCTGTTTATAAAAGCATCATTCTGATCAAAACACCAAACGTATGTGCATTGTTTCAACTTGTTGATTGAGAAAAGTAAATGAAATGACAAGGAAAGAAATTGATTTATTTCAGAGCCGTTCCCCTCCCCATTCCAAACTCCTTTCTCTGTTTTGATTTATTTCATCCTCTCAGAACGTCCCGTTGCTTTTCAGGGGCCCCTTTGTTCTTGGTGAAGGGGTCTTTTATTTGGGCGAAATCTCCCATCTCAGACCAGTGCTTTGCCTTGATGCAGATCTTCATTAATCTCTGGGGCTGCTGTGGCAGACTGCCGTTTTGATGGGAATTGAATTTGATACCGTATTGTGGCTTGTATGCAAGCCAACAATGGCCGGTGATCCTTCCTGTGTCTGTGCACAATCAGAGAGACCCAATTAAATAATTTGGTACAATAAAGGGGAACAAAGGGATACCCAGGCTTAAAGTGAGGGCTCCACCATTTGCAGTCTACCTATTTCTGTATCATGTTGATTAATTTGCTTTGGAACCACTGGGGAAAGCACAAAGGAAAACAGTGAAGCTCATTTCAAAGTATGTCAGAGGGTGCGTTTTATTCAGGTGACATGCTAAATCAACTTTCACTTTTTCCTCTGTAGCACCAGAAACAGTTACAAAGTGAATTTGTTTCATTTGAATTCTGCTCCTTTACCCCCCAGTGAGGTTTCACTTATGTAGAGTGAACTTTGTACATTTTACTCAGATTTACTGCCAAATGTGAAATAAGTCTACAACCATTATTTAAAATATTGTGATATTGTGTTGTACATAATCTCCTGAACAATGTAAAAGATTAACATCTGGTTGGGGTAAATAATCACATATTTTAAAATGCATCATTTCACATGTTTAAGTGCTATCTAAACTCATAACCTGTCCTTAATTAACAAAGTGTGAATTGTGTGAATTACAACTGCCTTTGTTGATGTTAATATGTCATATGCAATGACAGGGAAATGAATTGTCTGTGACTGGCCCGTGATAAGCGGCGATGGGACCCATATGGAGCTGCCAGTGGACCGCTGGTGGGCTCTCCTGGTCCAGGCGCTGTAATTGAAAGAAATGAGCCATGGAGCTGACACATTAGTAGTCTCCCTAGAGACGAAGCGTGTAACACACAGACACACACACACACACACACACACACACACGCAAATATACTCTCCAACACACACACATCCTTCCTTCTCTACACATCATCTATGAGCCTCGTATACAAACTTTATCTGGCTGAAACTATAACCCATGCAATGTCAGTCAGCCAGGCATTGGACAGCGCCCTACTGTAAGTGAGACAGGGTGTAAGATTGGGTAGGTCTCAGTCTGGGTTAAGGGGATAATGAGAAACTGCCCTGCAGTGAGTTAATCAGCTCATCGCTCTCCCCAGCACTGCCATTTATTTGCCGTTTATTCCCCAGCCCAGCGCCCCCAGGGGGAGGCCTGTCGGTGAGGCAGCACCTGCAGCTTCGCCGACACTTGATTTAGTGCTGTAAATGCTGCTTGTGGGCCAGATTACGCTGGACAGTGATCAAACCTTATTTGCACTCTGATTAGACAAACTGCTCCCTGCACTGACCAGGCTGAAGCAATTCTCCTTTAGTAATTTTATACTGCTGCCCTGCATAAAAATGATTAACATGGCCTGGATGAATGTGGCAGCCGTTCGCCACAGCAATCTCTCTGCATCGCCTGGGTTGTGAAACAGAAAGCAGAGTCCCACCGCTATCGGCCTGTTTGGATTAGTTAGAACTGTTGGTAGATGCATAATATACTTTCAAACTTGAGAAGTCAATTATGCAACAGTTTAGCAGATACAGTTTTTCTTCTTCAGTCAGAATTATAGACTATAAACCTCTGTCTTTGTGTATGTGGATAGTCAGCTTGGCTCAGAGATATTGGCCATTTCAAAGTTAAGTGAGAGGGACACGTCTGTTGGTGTGGATATGTTTATGTGGCCGACTGATTCAGAAAAACCAGTAGTCTACTTTCACCTCCCACAAGCCCAACATCTTTCAAACAGTTTGATCTTCTCGTCACTTTGCCAACCCAACACTGTGTCCATTTTTCGCCTAAAGCAATCCATATACAGTATGAATTTCCTGTGAATTATTCTACTGGACCTTGGACAGTATCTTATCTTGTTGATGTTGTAACATGTTGGCAATGTTTCAAATATTTTCCAGCATTTTTTCTGTTCAGTTGTTAAATTGAATTGAATTAATGGAAATGAAAACAAAGATTGATGCATACAGTTGCAGCAGACCGACAGTATGAATCAATGCTCATCATTCGTAGACATGCACTCGTTCACCCACGCACGCACGCACACGTGCACACACACATAAGAGCAAACCTGTAACCTTCATATGTATTGTGTTTAGAGGAAGGTCCCCTGTTGCATTCAGTGCAGAAAGCACTCCAGCAATGTTGTACTGCAGATTTCAGTGCTTCAGAACTACACAAAGCCTGTTCTTTCCACCAAATGATCAGGCCATCTTAAATGTTTAGACAATGCACATGAGACTGAATAGGTATACAGTATAGTGCACTGGCAAGGTCTCTTCTTTTCTTTCACCTGCCTCTGTGCAGAGAAGTATTAACGAAACCGTTTTCTGATCTGCTCCCCTCACGTTGATCCTCTCCCAGAATGACGTTCTGCAGAGTCTCTCCATCATTTCTCTAGTATTTACTGTATTACCATAACCCTGATGCAAGACCCATTAAGAATTGGGCCTGAAAGACCGCTGAGTGTATTGAGGCAAATGGGTATTATTGTGTAGAAAATGTATAAACAGCTGAAGAGAATGGAGGGCAGATGCTCATAATGGAATCTGAAAGCTTTCATTTTTGTTCTCTTTGTCTCTCCTTCCTTCTCTAAACAACCTTCCCTTTTCCAGCTATCAATGCAAAGTTCTTAGAGAGAAAATGAAGTGCATTCATGCGTCCTGAAAGGGGCTTTTAAGGTTGAGTACAGGTCAGACAAAAGGGAAGGTGGGCGAGCGCTGGCCTGAGAATGACTTGATGTTTATAACCTCACCATGCAGAATTCAACAACCCTGAGGAATGGATGAATACAGATGAATGGAACTGGCTATAGAGCACATCCAAACCACAATGCTGGGAGACTTATTGGTATTCATCGACAGTTTTTCTGCTGGTTGCTAAAGCGATGTGATGTATTGTGGGTTTTTGTGAAATGTTTTCAGATTATTAAATACAAGCTTTCAAAAGACACAAAATATTGCTGTTGCATTTCAGTCAGCAAACTGACACTGGCGAAACGAATGCTGTTTTCCATGTTTTTTTTTGGGGAGAAATTGTTCTTCAGAATAGTATTATTGTATTTTTATTGATTTGGAGTGCTGGAAAGATATGCATCTCCAAGATGAATGTACGTTTACGATAAGATACAAAGAGCATTTTTCTTGCTGTCAGTCCCCCTCCCATCGCTCCCGGCCCCCTTCTCTCTTCATTTTGCTAACTGGTGCTCAAAGCTTCTCCTCCGCTGACCAAGCATCAGCTTCCCTGCTCTGATAAATGGGCTTCTTTGAATTGATGGCAGGCTGGAGGAAAAAGAGATAATCCTAGATAATGTGGACACAGTTTTCATTTCTTGTCACCCAATTAAACTGCAATTATCCCAAGTGCAGGAGAGGAGAAAAGTGGAAAGAATGGCTAAAGAATGGGAGAGCGAGGCTCCCTGGGACACTCTTCACCAGACACATTAGCCCAGATTTGCTCCATTCTGATAAAAGAGACCCATTCCTTGCACTTGGCAGTGCACAGCAAGTGGCAGACCAGCTGCAACCTGAGGTTTAGAATAGGATGCCTGTACAATGTTTGTGCCATGCCTCAAAGTGGCTGGGAAGAAAAAGATCCAAATGTATACAGGTTGTCTCCCCGCTAAAGCAGTGTGGCGTTTGTATGGTGCTCTATGTGTCTTTAGCAGAGCGGAGGACATCAAGGTTTATCCTAACAGTCCCTATAGAGTGTTTTGTTTGTTTTATGATGCTAATGTCCGAGACACATTGTTGGGAGGAACAAAAGTGTGTATTTTGTGAAACCTTTGTCATCAGTACTAGCAAGTGACTGATCAATGTAAGAACCCTGGAGGAGGCTACACAGGGGTTTGAAAACCTTCAAACAATCCGTCAGCAAACCCAAATCTGCTTTGACCCGGAGCTTGTGTTGCACCTACTGTTCCTGCAAAGAATCGACCAGTGCTTTAAAAAGCGACGCTTCCTCCATCCTCCGTCGATTGTTTGCTTCTAGATGAATCAAGACTGTGTGAACCGCTCCACTGGCACAAAATCTAACAAGTAAATTAATGTCTTTTGTAATTACTGTTCCTTGTGGTAATTATCACAAGGGACAATTTATGCATTACCTTATTGATTTGACTTGACCCTTGGCGGAGCTTAATTTGGACCGAGAAGACACTTTTGGCTCGTGCTGTCAAACAGCCCTTGGGGGCCTGCAGGCGTGCCATCTTTAGCCAAGCACTTCCCATGGGATGACCATGCGACTCATTGAGGGTCCTGGCCTTTGGTGTAAGCAGCTATTTAGACTATATGGAGCTCTGCACGGGAATCAACTTTTGCCAAACATGAAAGCTGCTGCTGGTGAAAACCAAGAGGAGCGTTCGCAACAGTCCTTTATTAATCTCGACGCACCCGATTAGCGCTTTGAAGTCTTTGATTTGTAAAAGCCCCTGTTCCGTGCGTCGCTACCCCTCCCCTTGCAGGGTCTTTAGATAAACATAGGAAATAAACAGATTATTTAAATCATTAGGCAAACATTATCTTAACACACAAGCGCAGACTGCCTCCTTTGGAATGCTGATAAGTGTACTGTAGCCTCTCTGCAGAGGCATCTAATGATGTTGTGTGTGTGCTGTGTGCACAGTATCAGTGTCATGGCGGTAATGTATTGCTGATTATGGAGAGGGGAGAATACTCTGTCAAAATATGATCAATATTGCCCATAAGTGTCCCAGGTGCTCTGCATGAGTAATGGGCTGATTAAGCAACGCGAGAGAGGCTAGTGTGTGAATGCAGCCTCTCCACTGCTGTGTCCATCAAATAATGAGATCACCTGAGACAGCCACTGTCACTGCCCCCCCAAACAGGAGGTGCTGACAGGACACTTGCCCTCCTATTGATCACATTGTCATTCAAGCCTAGGCTGAGGATAACACGTACACACACATTCACTTCTCACACACATCTTCAGATACAAACTACAAATGTCGCTAATTTCTCCCCATGTTATGCGTCTGGTATGATGGACTCCTGCTCTGGTTGTTGAACGGCCACATGTTTTCACTCTGCAGCCGTGTCAGACAAGGCTGCTATAAAGGGTTTACCTAGAGAGAGATGTGATATTCAGCTGCAACAATGAGCCATCTGCAGGAACTCTGTTATTTCACTCTATTGAAATGTGGGAGTTTTTTTCTCGCTCTCTCAATGACATGGTTATTATCTTGGTCACTTAATCTCCTCAAATAAGATTGATTTCCCTTTTCAAGCAGCGTTGGAGAGCCTCTGTCAGAAGGCGTCCAGGCCATGGGAACCATAGAGTTCCAATGCATCCTCACAATTTTCCCATTTGATGGAGGTCACCGTTGCTCTGGCTGTTGCTTTGACATACTGATGAGTAGACATACAAAGGCTCATTCATTGTTACAGCTGATAGAGAAGAGCATGGGTACATCCACAATACATGACAGGAAGCGATGTTCAGCTTTGCATGTGTGATATAAATGCAAACATGGACTCCAGAGGGTCAGCTGCATATATACTTAGTCTCGCTAGACACGCGGATAACAATAAGCAACCGGCAAGAATTCTGTGATGGTATTTTTTTCTCTCTCAAACCATTCAAGAGTTCAAAGGCATTTTCCGCCCTCTTCCTCTTGCATTCTCTCTCTAATGGGATTGTGACTACACTAATGAGTAATTGAGACATATAAGCAAGAAGCACAATAAAATACACGTCAAAGCCTGTTCTTTTTTATTCATTGTAACAAATGTACTTAAAGTAGCTACTGTATGTTTAAGATTGTCGAACGCTCTCATAAGACTTTCTAAAGCTGGCAAACAAATGGATTGTTTTCAAATTTATTGCAATGATCTGCTTTGTGCTTTTATTTTGTCAAATTTGATGTTTCCCCTCTGCTAGACTGGCACAGTACGGTCATTTGCCCATGATTTGCTTAGAGAAAATCACAAAAGCTCATCTCTAATTCCTGACTTGTGTGAATACTGTGAGTCGTGTTGCATTTTTGAGTCATTCTTATTCATTTATAAGTGCCACTTTTCACTTTTGCCTGAACCTTTCACCGTTTCTCTTTCGATTAAGATGAATCAATAGTTTGGCCTTGTCATTTCCATCCCTAATATCAGGGAAAACAGTCAAGGGCCGTTCAGCTGAGCTAGAATACTCCACCGTCAACTTTGTACAAACCGTTCACTGACGCTGTCTGATTTAAGACGAACAACGCTTTTTTTCCTCTCAGAAGGACGATGGCACAATATGAAGGCCCCAATAACATGTCACCGTTCTGCCACAGGTTCAAGGAGATTGGATCACTTTTTGTTTGCCGAGCGGCTTCAATTCTACCTCCACATAAAGAGAGCGAGAGACTAGGAGAGGACTGAGAGAGAGCAGTCTTTGTGGGGTTGAAGGAAAGGGGTGGATAAAAATTGCCTGGGTGCATCAGTTTCCTCTGATCCCAACTGGAACTATAAATGTATCTGAGAGATGAGCTATCTATGGCGGGCTGTGCCACAAGCGGGCCTTTTCTTCCCTCTGTCCCTATGATGAGTTAGCAGGACCTGCCGTGATAAAGCTGATAGAGGGGCTGCTATCAGGTGGCAGTCTGGGTAATTACAACTCTCTATTTGGGGCTTTGCAAAGATGCTGTGTCGATAAGACGAATATAATGAGGAAAAAGGGCCAGTGATAATGTATCCGCTAAATGGTTGAAAATAGTCTATCATGGGAAAAGTCATCTCAACGCCTGCAGGGAAACAAGTATCTTTGGATTTAAACTACAGGGCTCAGCGACAGAGAAAATGTGGAAGGTTTAAGCTAAAGATACGCCCTGTGGGTGGCAGCGGGAATCAGAGTTCAGAAATCTGACTTTTGACTAAGGTTAAGGAAGGCCGTTTGTTAATGATCCAGGAAGTCTGTTTGACTGCCGCTGTTAGTTTGTTTGCCCCTCGAGGTGTCGAGATATTCCACAGTGGGAGATTACATGTAATACTTTGACAAGCCGTGGTTTAAAGACGAAGGTCTTATCAACCTTGTGGACTCCACATCCTTCTGTGTAGCCATTCTCCTCCTATAATGTGCTTTCAAAGTTTGTTGTATCTGCCAATTCAGGTCCTCGAAGATTGAACTGACAATCACTTCCCTTTCGCCGCTCTCTGCTATCATGCACACACATTCACAGACACACAACCACACACACACACACACAGACACTCTCCTCAGGGTGATTTGCTTGTTCCAGTCCCTAGTCTTTAATACACGCTGCAATGTGTTCTATCTTGTATGGCTGTTTTATTGTGAACTAGAGATTCCCTCACTAGGGATCATGACCACTATCAATAGTATTTCCACTAATGTGATTAAGTTAATACTGTGCTCTATGAGAGGATTATTTCTGAATTCCACTTGATATGCGTAATATTTAGGTTGTGGTTGAGTAAATATTTTGGTTCTTCACCAAAATAATTCCCACTGAGACAAAGAGACGAAAGTCTGCCCTAAGGAGCAATAACGGCTGTATAATTAGAATGATTAAAGAACTGCACAACTAATTTGGCACTTATTGAATATATTTTGAGAACACAACATTCAAAATAGGTCACATATTTAAACCACAAATAAATATTAACTTTATTCCCATTAATTATGTATTTATTCAGACCTTCTGTGTGACTCATTTGAAGTGATGCTGAAGTCTTCATTGTTTATTTACCAATCCGATCATTATGTTGCTTTACACTTAAGCATATTTTCTACGTATTGTAAAAACTATAAAGAAACCTCATTAGACAAAATGACTTCTAATATAAATGCAACCATCTTTAAATAGTAATCAATTGGCTGCCTCACAACACTAAACTGTTTGTCATTAGCTCTCTTAAGATAAGATTCTGTAGCTAATGGCGTCGTGTGATAGTGACAAATTGACTTTCAGTACTGTGGCTCATGCAGAGAACATTTGTCCTATTTAATATATTTGCTTTAGTGGAAAATGTGTTTACAATTCTGAGATTTTATTTCCTTGTACATGTTTTTTGTTGTTGTCCTACTTTCTTTCTGGTGGTAGGATCGCTTGTCTTAATCTTCAACAATTGCAATTTATTTCAAGCAATGATTAATGGAACTAGGCCACAGCATCAAAACAGTTAACTGAAATGGAATTATGTTTCAAACAATATCAGAATCCGAATTATACTGTATGTCTCCCTTCTTATTATAATATCAATCATGCTCATGAATTGGTTTTTATCAAAATTAATGGAATATTATGGTGCGTTTGTGTACTGCTGCTTATCTGTAAATCCTTAATCTGAAAATCAGCTGTAAAAAGTGGAGCAATTGGCATGGGCATATAGAGATTAATGAAAGTCATTAAAGCTCAGATAAAAACGAGATGACTACCTTGACTGTGAGGTGTTTACCGCCTCTATCTGGGCCTGCCCCGGTGCCGCTTAGTTGAAAGGAAGGGGGAAGATCCACAAGGGGAGGAAGGCAGCGTTGTGATCAGACAAGCAGAAAGAACCACATCAGGTACACAATCAGGACCCCTCCCTCCCCCTTTTTTCAAACCTCCCAGATAATAAGCAAACTTTCATGTTGCAGTAAATACTCTCCACTCTGTGGGATTTGAAGTGGCTGACAGAAGATGCTGTTGTTTACTCTGCTTCTTCTTCTTTTTTTCTGTCAAAGAAAAGATATCTGATTGTAAAGAGGTCAGCTTGGGCTCTTTTGAAATCAATTTCTTTTATGTGAAAGGTTTGATTCCCCTCCTCAGCTCATGTTTTGGAGCACCGCAGTAAACACTGTAATTATATTTGAAAAGGAAGAGGACACAACCTACAATGTTCTTTATAGAGGAGGTCTTTTTAGGCGAAGTGGGATTATCCAGGGATGCTCATCAACTCTCTCTACATAATTTGTTGTGCTTTCTCCAAGAGTTAGTGGAGTGTTGAGTGAAATAACCAGTTGGCGCTATCTTGAAGATTCTTGCACCTCCAGGGCTTCCATTTCAGAGTGATGGCTTTAGCACTTTAGAGTGAACTGTGTGAGATCTCTCTGGGTAGGAAAATGTCCCTATGGGCTTGTTGTGCTGCTGTCTGCCTTCTATTTGCATGATATTTTTCTATTCAGTCTTATCATCCGTGTGCTGTGAGGTGGGAGTGCTGGCTCCGTCTCAGAGGCTGGACCCAGGCATTATCGGCAGGTAATTCTCCCACTCTCACTAACTCATCTTGAATTATTTAAGTGTTATTTCTAGGAGCCGGGCAAAGGTAAACACTGAGGAAAAAGAGGAAGAAAAAAGTCCACTAGTGTCACTGGCGTTGATTTATCGGATCTTAATTAAATGACATGTGTTTTGTCAATGTGTTAAATATTCTGCTGGTTTGAATCACTGACATTGTAATTATGAATAGAAAACCACATGGCAGGAGATGCTACCAGCAGCACCAGACTCTACAGGCCCCATCAACTGAACACTTCAGATGCCATCAGAACAGAACAACAGGATGGTGTGAAACAGTAAATATATGTAAATACCAAACAAGCCTATAAAACAAAGGGAAATAATAAAAATGATTCAATCTGAT
>CABFOS010055502.1:0-14000 GCA_900660315.1 Diretmoides pauciradiatus | reverse complement strand
TCCTTTCTCACAAAACTCTTGCTAGAGAGAGAGATGAATGATTGCGAAGTGTGTGTGAGAGAGAGAGAGAGAGATGAATGAGTGCGAAGTGTGTGTGTGTGTGTGTGTTTGTGTGTGAGAGAGAGAGGGAGAGAGAGAGATGAATGAGTGTGAAGTGTGTGTGTGTGTGTGTGTGGGGTCCCAGGAGCCTCTGATGGAGGAGTACAGCATCGCTGCCCAAGTGTGGAAGCTGAGTTCCTGTGACATGTGTGAGCTGGCAAGGAACAGTGTCCTCATGAGTGGGTTTTCACACAAGGTAATTATTATCATCTTCTCTCAGTACATCTTAATGTCAACCAAAACCAGGGTTGGATCTAGGCTTAAGTACACTTGCACCAAGCATTGCTTTTAAGGTGTGTAGGAAATGTTAGGCCGTTTGGTGCCAACTTTCAGTACTTTAAGTTTCGGCTAAATAAATACTGCTTTGGAAGAATCCTTTCTATTGTCACTCTTCTCACAGTCTTTTTCTGTCAGTGTTGTTCAATTAATCAGCCAATGATGGCCACGCTATTACTATGAGCTTCAGAAGTTGTAAACATTATTAATGATAGTCAGACCTTGTAGCCATCTACTTTTCCACATTTTGTTTCACTTAATTATATATCTCTAACTTTGTTTTATCTGATAGCTAACCAAGGGAATGCGATTGTTATATTTTAAGCCCAGGACACCTAGCCCCCTCGCCCTACACTAGTCCAGAAAAGTAGTAATCATCCTGACTCAAACTTTACAATACATAATGATTATTTTCTGAAAACTTCAATAAATATCAGTCAGCTATTCTCTATTTCTCTTTTTGTTTGTACCTGAGCCACCCACTCACCTGGCTTCTCCTAACTTCAGGTGAAGAGCTACTGGTTGGGCCCCAACTGCTCCAAAGAGGGTCCTGAGAGCAATGACATCCGTCGCACCAACGTCCCTGATATCCGCGTGGCATACCGCAGCGAGACGCTCTGCGAAGAGCTCAACCTCATTACTCATGCTGTGCGCACAGAGGAGCTGGACACCATTGATGAGGAGGACTCTCTGTCCATGGCCCCCCTCCCAGGACAGCACTAAAATCACAATCATCCCATCCCCTCCTGTAAATCCCAAACCCTTTGGCCCTTCCCAGCATCACACTGAAGAGATATGGTATGAGAGGAATCCTCACCCTTCTTCTGATTGCCCCCAAACATCACTATGGCATTATACCATACACTCATAGCTACACAGCTCCCAAAAAGCCAAGGATATAGCGCTCCCAGAGTGCTTCAACCTCAGCCTGTATTTTTAGTGTTGGTGTAGATCCAATGTCAGGTTTCAAAGGAGAGATTCCAATCCCATTTTCTCCTTAAATCCCCCCTTTCTATTAGCTTGAGGTTACCCCAACTGGATTGCTTTAACCACTCTATCTATTGTTCACTGTGACATGTTCAGTCTCAATCAGCACTAAAGTTAGCAGGGGTGACCAGCACCAGGGTCATTCAAAACAGCAAGGAAACACTAGACGCTAGTGTTTTCTTCACCAGAGACACTGGAGGGCAGTGTGTTCTTCACTTCAGTTATTTCTTAGTTCCGGTTTCTGACTCCCCTTCCTTTCCTGCCAAAGCCATCAGATGATCCGTGTAATGCATTCTGTGATTCAGAATGCATGTAAAAGATTGACATACTGCACATTATGACACAAAACTCTCTTTACAGTAAACCCGTCCTGAACGCTGCTTATCTTCCACTACACAGTCATTCTGCCTTACTAAGCTTAGTGCATCAATAATCTTCATAAAACTAATTATGAAGGATTGCTGATGCAGCTTTTTTGGTATAGTACAGTGGGATTGTTGGCGAAAGTTTGCCTTGCCTACACAACAATCTCAAGGTTTCAGGCTTTAAGCTGCCACGTCCAGTTTCATGTAGAATCACTAACTGGTAGTGCAGAGTTCTATTGAAACATTAGAAAAGTCTAATATACAGATTAGGGATTATAGAAATTGTGATATAACCAAATCAGAAAGGCCTAGCACAAGAGGGGATAGCTTCTGTCTGTGTGCTGCAGAGCTAGTTATCAGCTGTTGCTTGTGCTTGATGTGGTTTCAAATCATTTATTTGCAAAAGATTCAACACAAGAACAAGATTCCATGATCTATATTGGCTCTGAATTAAACAGCAAAGAGAAACGCCAGCAGACAATAGAGCACTCAAGCTGGAGAGGAGCCGATTTCCTGTGGTTGACCGCAAACATTCCATGAAGAAGACAGTAATTGGAGTTATTTTTAACTGCAAATGATATGCTCTCTTATAAATATAGAAGATCACCTTAGTTTAATAGACCCCTGAGGAGAGCAGATTTGTAATCTAACAGTATATGTCTTTGTCTGATGATCTATTTCTGTGGCAAAGGTGATGTGGAGATGTGCATAATAGAGCCCTTCAACCACAGCTTATGTTGGAGCACAAGTAACAGGAGGGATTCAGCATCGTCCAAGGGGAACGAACATCCCTACCATTACCTCACTGTGTCCATTGAATATCCAGACCCTCTGCACCTCTTTGTACATGGGTGTTGTTCCCAAACATTCCCTCCCCTGACCCTATGGAAAAACTACAACAACTAGGCGAGGCCCTAAGGGTGAGCCCTAGAACGTTGTGGATTAGTTTTCCCCTTTGCATGCAGTGCACTGTATGCACCAAGCCAAGACTTACCAGTGCCTTTTGATTTCAGATTTTAGCTTTGGACACTGCTTGCCCATCCTTCCCAAGCTTTTTTCATGTATAAAGCTTCCGCCGTTGTCACCTACAAGTACTGCATCTCTTTTCTTCAGTCACACAGGCCTACAGTATTTGCTGTTGTAATGAGAATTCATGCCAATGGAACTGAAACCACCTAGCTGCATGCTCAATGTAACCTTGTCTTTACCTAGGCCTTCCCATGATGAGGCAAGTTGTTTTGTTTCTAACTCTCTGCTCTAAAGGGATTTTTCTGCATGCCTGCATGGATGAGAGATGGCAAGAGACAGACTGAGAAGAGGTTTACAGGGAGCTGTAACGTAAAAAACAACATAAGGAATTCAAGGCTGCAAGTCCGAAAAAGTTCGTAGTGATTATTTGTTCCAGCAAACAAGTTTAAACTCTGCATTGTTCACCGTGCTGGGACACGGTGACGTCTGTTGCATGGGTCCTTGTGGCATTTCTCCACCTCACCCCAAATATGATCAAAGGTGGGATCAGACCTCTGATTTTTATATTGTGTACTCATCCACATCATCACACCATTATCCCTGCCATTGGACATGTTCCAACTGTCCATCAACCTGTGAGCATTCTTCTTGAACATAAGTCCTACTGTAAAGTAATACTTGATGCCAAGACTGTTCTTGTAAGAATTACTGACCTGAAGTAGTAAAAATGGTATGATTGTGTCATACATACAGTAGGCTTGCACACAGTATGTTATAGAGTGAAGTAAGAAACAATGCATCCTAAAATGTCAGCCTTTATACGAATAACCTACTGTAATGTATTTGTTTGTTTATATACATGTTTACTTTGAGAGATAGATCATGAGCAAAACTGACGAGTGTCCATCTTCATTCAGGAAGGAGTGCAGTAGCTTCATGTTAAAGGGATGTGAGGGGTTGTGTGTGCTGAACATGGTGGGATGCGCGTGATTGTTGGATTTCATGTACAAAGTGTATTTTTTTAAAGGCTATAGAGATAACAAATTTTATAGAAACAATATATTGATCTGTACGTTTCAAACTTAATTTTGTTGCTGTAGATCATTGTGAATTGGTATTAAGTCATGAGACAGTAGAGTTGCTAGCCTTTTCAATTTGTTAAACGTAACACAATTGGACCCAATATTCCAATGTCTATATTGTCTGCTTAATATTTTCTCTTTTTTCTTTTCTTCACATGTTGTTTATTTCTACAGTGTTACAGTACTATTCATTGTAATTTGTTGAGTGTCATAGATCACTTATCAAATCATTATTGATAAGTGCACAAGTAATACCTCTTACTTTTAAGCCAAAATATTTCTCTACAGTTGTAGGTCAGACATGGACCTCTATAAACGCACACGCACGCACACACACACACACACAAAAGATATAACAGAGTTTCTTAAAAACACTGGCCCTTGTTTTACAGCACACCAGTAAGAGTTGGCCTTTTCTATTAATGTGTAAAGAACATATTGTTAGGGAACCAGCAATTATTTTTGAGTCTAGAGGTTAAGATGATGCATGAGCAGTCCGTTCCAAAGGTTCAGACACCTGTTAAGTCCCTGGTTTGTTATCACACACTGGGAGACTATACAAATCTGTCTGTTTTACACCTTCTTTCCCATCCATTCATCTTAAATGTTTGTTGTTTTTTTGCAGAGGATGCCGTTGACTGTTACATATAGAGTCCAGTTTGTTGGTTTCACATTGTCTGTTCATAGATTACAGTTACCAGAGAACCGGTTATCTGTGCCATGCACAATATAATGCACCCTACCTCACAAATATTGTTCTGATATAGTCCTGTTGCTGGACTGTGTTGTTGTCCTCAGCAACAGCGATGCCCAATAAATAGTAGCACAAAAGAAGTGAAAGAGAAAGAAGAGAGGAAACTGTTTAAGAGTCCAAGATGCTGGTCAGTTTTCTTTCATATTCCGATCAATAATGCAATAATTATTTGGTATCAGACAGGTTGCAGACACAAACACCACCAGTTATTCAAATATCACTATGTTCACAGATTGGCAATTCACTATGTACCTTGAGGTTTTCTGTTGTTGGAATGTTCATACGATGTATTCTTGTGTGCTAATTTCATAATACATTGATTACAAGATGTTCACAAGATATTTTTGTCTTCAATCAATGCTTTTCTCATAAAGCACCTTTGTTTTTACACATTCTTGTCACATTTTGTTATTTTGATCTATTGTATTCAGTTAACTAGTCATTATCATGGCTTTACATGGATTGCCAATGTTTTACAGATTCTGATAAGGTTCATGTGTAAAGTATGAAGAACGAAATAAAGCATGTTTATTCATTGAACTTTTGTATTGTCATTTTTTAGTTACATAAAATTATTCGGTGACCAAAAAGCCTATCCTGTCTTTGCTCACCCAATGACATTTTTTATTGTTTCAGATTTCAGAACGTTCACTTTTATAGTCTACTCAGGAATTTATTGCCACAGACCATTAGCTTAGAATGACTTCATGTTTAATCATAATGTGCCATGTGATTCCATGACTTTAAACATTTGGGAATAATGTTACGACACTTCATCATACATTCAAAGTGATATTTCATAGAATATGTATTAAGTTTAAACACTTTCTATTAAGTCTTGTCAATGTGAGGTAATAGGTAGTAGAATATACATTCATGACTAACTCACTTTTCAACGCTTGATATTAGAACTTATTTCTTCATTTTATCGGCATTGGCTTGTCTGAGCCGTTTAGTCATAATGGTTTTGATCTTTGATGATTGGCAGGCAAGGTTCATGTGTTTCTTCACTCCTCATTGGTCTTCCTCTTCAATGTTAAGGCATTGCTGGTCTCGTCTCGTTAGCAAGCTAGTGTTGAAAGCAAAAAAAAGGGGGGGTTGGGATGTATTTCAACTGCCTTTTATCTGTCAATGTGATTATGATCAAGTTCAAGAGGGGACATTACTGTTTTGCTAATATTATGTATTAGCAGCACGCGCTATCCTAATTGTATTCCAGAAAAAAATAGGCGATGGTGGGCCGGTGTGTGGGCTGGTTTGGACAAAAGTCCAGGACTGAATTTTTTGTCCCTGCTAACAGTGGTGACAATTCAATAACCCTGTAGTCTGTCACTCACAGCCAAAGCAGACTTGACTGCTTGTAATTGGAAGAAGACTCGGCCTCCTTCCTCTGGACAAACGGTCTTCAGTTCCTCCCTGGTCATCCCTAGGAGCATGGAGCCTCTCAGCAAGCCTAAGCAGCGCACCGTGCTGACAGAGAAAGATCAGTAATGTTGATATGTTGCTTAACATTATTGGGGTCTATTCTGGCAAAGCTGTGGGGGGTGAATCCAAAGTTATTTCTATATACTTACATTTTACTAAAGCCTTTGAATTCAAGCCAGGCCTTCACCTCTGCAGGCTTGGACCTCTTGGTTAGGACAGGGGAGCTGCTGGAGTTCTAAGACAGTAGAATGGCAATCCACTGATATTTGATTTGATTTTAATGTAATACGGATGAAAATGAGACGATATATTACACCACTGATACTGTCACCCTCAAAATACAATGTCAGAGTTGTCACAGAGGGTCAACTTCAACAAAGCTTCCCAGCCGATTCAGTCATAGTTAATATACTGTATAGATTCTGCAGCTGTAGATCAGACAGTTGTTTATGGTCAGAAATGGCTGCTGGTCTCCATTTCAATCATATTTACACTCAGGGTTTTAGTAGTGCAGTGGTGACACATTTGCTCAGGTAAATGTTAGCCAAAAGGTCAAAGTCTTTGTTAGTGCTAAAAATAGACCGATAGTTCCACACATGCACACCAGATATTTGGTGGTAAGTAGGCTAAGTACATTTACTCAAGTGCAGTTTGAAATAGTTTTGTAATTCCCTCAGCTTTTTATTTTATTTGAGTTGCCAGTGGCTGAGAGAAAAGGTGACCTGAGAGCGACACCTGTATCATTCTTGGTGCAGACGCTGTAATCTGCCAGTGTTTACAGCAGCAAAGTGCTCTAACGTGGGATTTACTAAGGCACTACTTTAATTCACTGCATTGCTTTTGTGTACAGTTGCCACTGTAGTGACCATTTCACTGATTGATGCGCTCTATGATGCTAAGTTGAAATTGACCCAGAGTGTTTTAGTGTTTGTGGTGAATGGTAACCTCCTCCTCGCTGGGTTCTGTGTCTGAAGACTCCAGGACATTATTGGGCACAAAGCCCTCCTCCCCTCTGGTGTTCCTCACTTTCCACCATTTCTTCGACATGTCCAGCAACTGTAAACGGACAAAACACAGAATGATTATGTTCTTGAAGAATTATGGGGCTTTCGGTGATTGGAAGACGTCAGTGTCAGTGTCACTGACCCTCACCTCAACTGTCTCTCCCTTTGTGATGCTGAGCTCTCTGCGGTTCCTTGCAGTGAAGTCAAACACAACACGCTTGTAGCCGCGGCTTGGCTGATCCGGGCTGAAGGACACATTCAGAGGGCAGCAGAAACAAGTTTGCTAACCATGATACTTTGAAATCTTTACATCGCATTTCACTTTATATCACTGTACATACCGTGATGGTGGTGATGGTGTCCACTGTGTTGATCTCTACACAGAAAAATAAATCATTTATTTGAACACTCATAAACTATACGATGTTCTTTTATGACATCTTGTTTTTTATTAATATTTGTTTTTCAGAGTCAAAACACAGTCACACTATTCATGAAATATTTAATATGATCTGCAGTGGTCTTGAAGATTTACCTGGTTGGGGGCAGAGCACTGACTCTCCTGACTGCTCACAGGTTCTCTGGCTTGAGGAGCCCCAGTCACCTCAGGGGCCCCAGTCACCTCAGGGGCCTGCCAGCCATCAAAGAACTCCAGAGTGTAAGTAGGGATGTCCTCATCATCTTCAGGCCATTTGGTGCTGGTAACACATCCAGTATACATGTCAGTTTGTCAAAGTAAGAGCTGGTTACCATCAACGCACTTTAGTAGCTTCATTATTATCGCACCATTCTTACCACACAGAAACACTACAGCATTAATGTGTTTTCCCTTTTGAATAACCCACAGAGGAATGCAAGAGAGGTGATAGCACTGTAACGTTGTATGAGTGTAAGAAGATCAAACTTAAACAGTGTCCTTCAGCTAACCAGAGCAACAACTTGTTATTCTCAGGTACAACACTGCTTGGTGTCCCACCTGGGGATGTTCCAGGGGTCTCCTAGAGATTGCCATAGCTGGTCCTCCTCAGAGGAGGCCTCCGCACTTAAAAGACGGATACAGTCAGGAGTTAGCAGAGGTGCCACGATGGTTGGCGGCAGGTTCTCAGGGCAGTGAGACACCACCTAGTAAAGTGGATAACTCAGTCAGGACTATGGCAATACAAAAATACTAAGTGACACTAGTTCAAAACACAAAATGTAATAAGGTTAAGGTGTAAGAAAATATGTTTTATGCATGGACTAAACCTGGATTAAAAATATAAAAAGGTAAAACATGGTAATGCATTTCCTCAGATTGATTGACAGAGCTCTTCATGCAAAGATTAACGATATTTGATGGATATATATGTTGACACTGAAGCTGAAGTAACTTCACAACTCAAATATTGTGTTGGCTTACAAATCCTAGGGTGGAGAAGAGGCAATGGACAAATTCAGGGGCACTGGGATTATTGATCTTCCCATTGAGTTCCCCCTGTCAAAACAAACACATCTTCATAGATATTACACAGTGACATGAAGGAGACCTGTCCGAGACACATCACAAACTAATGAGAATCACAGTGACCATGGTGGTAAATATGATAGGAGGCATACCAGGAGGTTGAACGCACACTTGATCTTCTGAAGACAGGTTACAAAGTCATCCGCAGAGAGGATGTCATCTGTGAAGAAAAACAGAAAGTCAAAATACCATTCTAAAGACCCAAGTTATATCTATATTTGTCATTACAGTATAAGATGTGTCAATACGAGCTAAGTCCTGCCACGACTAATGGCGATTCTCTTCTATTGAAATGCTTCTGGCTTCATTTGATGATCCATTGTGTTAAATTACCTTTCGCCTTCTTGTTCTTTTTCTTCTTTTTCTTGTCATCTTTACCTCCTACTGCTGCTATTTGTCCCATAAAGATTTCAAGGTCATTGAAAATATGATTCAAGATGTCCTGTAAAGAAAGACGAGTGGAGAATTTCTTTAATCACACATTAACAATTTTTTATTCACTCCCGTCTCCTAGATAGTAACATTACATTTTACTTTTACAACAGTCTAATTAGTTAAATTGGTTGGTTGTGTGGGACGGGGAATACTGCAGGTATCAAACAGCTTTCACATTTCCTGTTTCTATCTAATGATGCTGAATATATTGACAGATATATTAACAGGTTCATAACACTGACCACATTCCTATCAAGCTCTGTGTATGGGCGTGGAGGTGACACAGGTTCTTCCTCTTTGGGAGGTGTTGCCTCTTCCTGGGGTAAAACCGGTACAGGTGTCGGCAGATCATCATCTTCTAAATAAAGATACACAAAAGGGGTTTGCAGGTTTTAATTGATTTTGACTACATCTGTAAAACCCAAATGAAGCGTTAACTGTTGAAATTGTTACTCATGCTCTGTCACTGCCTCACCATAGTCAGGAGGATCACTCCACGGGGACACGAGGTCGGCTGCAGGCTTCTGTTCTTTAGGTTCGGGTGATGGAGCAGTGTTAGGAAGATGTTTAATGAGCTCGTGTCCAGCCATATTTTCTACATTGCTGCTTGAAGAAGATGTGAGAAGTGTTTTTTTTTAAAGATCAGTAGTGAGACAGGTCAACAAAACATATCAAACCCGACATCCGACACCATAGTACTTAAACAGGACACTTGAACATGCAAAACGTGACAAAACACAAAACGCGACAGAATGCGGCACACGATGACCTAAAGGCCAAGCTGCTATTTCAATAAGAATCTGTTCTTAATGACTTTAAAATAACGGTTACATAATAAATAAATACCTGATGCTAGAATCCTGTCGCTTGTGTGATAGTGCCCTTGAGAGGTCTTTTTTAATGTGGTCCGCCTGTACATGACAAAAACAACAACAACATTTCCCCATTACATTACATTCACATGTGTGCCTTGACAAGTGCCATTTCCATGGGCTCTTCCTCACCCTGAGGTCCTCACACTGGAACATGAAGACACTGGTGATGCCTTACTGCCGTCCAGGACTGACATGGTCAGCAGGGAGTCATACACGCCACTGTCCAGCACAGCCTGGAGCTCCACGATGTTACTGAGAGACAGAGATTCCAGCTCCTCCTAAATCCCACAGAGGGAGAGGAGAGTTGACATGTATTCATGTGGACTGTAACCACTGCTCGCATAGTCTCATACTGGACAATGTCTACCTTGGTCTCAATGTCTTTCAGCAGCAGGGTGCCGCCCCGCACCTCCAGCAGCATGTCCTGACCCCACACACGGCCCATACCATCCAGCAGGTTCAGACGCTCCACACAGTCACCTACATTGTTCACCTCCTTCCCATCCAGGTCACAAGTGAACAAGTGCTGTAGAAGAGATGTGTTGAACACAAAATATGGAATGATTCATATTGGGTAGCACATGTATGGATAAAGATCCTGATTATGTTGGAGGCAACTATGATACAACTACAATTCATAACAAGATTATAGCTTAGTGTGTGCTTATGAAATGATACCTCCACTTTGTACTGACGTTTGTCCATCATCTTGTTTATGTTTATTGCATACTCCTTCCTTTGCACTGTTGGAATACATGCACATATACCAGAGCTCTGTAATATTCCTAAATCAAATGAAACTGTAATAATTGGTTGTTGTGTTATGCAGTTTTAACTCACTGTAAATTGACTTTGCACTGGGCGTCGACAGAGATGATACCTGTGAGGACACCTCATCCATAGTGGAAAAGCCACTGACACAAAAAATGAAAGTGATTACAACATTGATAACCCACTGATGATTGATTGAATGAATGAAGGAATCAGTCAGTCAATCAATCAATTACACAAATGCAGAGATTATACAAAGCACAACAAAGAAGAAAGAAATATATACTTAGACTGGATAGATCCTGAATAGCTGCTGGTATCCATGCCAACAGGACTGTTACTCCTGAACATCTTCAGAACTGGGTTGACATCCCTGCAATAACATATTGTGACCAATTAAAAAAATGATTTTACACAAGGTGTCCATCAACAAGTAACTTCTGTCAATAAACACAACATATACCAGGGCATTGATATATATATATAAATTAATAACTTAACATTTTTTGTCTCAATAAAGCAATGAATGATTGATTGATTGATTGATTTTTATTTTTAGTACTCAATATAGACATACAATGCCCACGTCACTAAGACAATAAAAAATACTATCTATCTATCTATCTATCTATCTATCTATCTATCTATCTATCTATCTATCTATCTATCTATCTATCTATCTATCTATCTATCTATATGGGGGTCTGTGAAAAACATTACTTTATTATATGTTTGGAATGAACTACATCATGTTGTTAAATGAATGACTGATTATAGCCTCAATGTAATTGTCAACAACTCATGGTCGCCTAGCAACACCACATTATGATCAACCTATCGACTTCATCTTTATGGTGTTATTGGAATATTTGAAGGGATAGTCACATGCATGTTTTACAAACAGTATTATACAACAAACATGTACAGTATGAACTCAAATCCATTGGTAAAAGACGCCTGTCACTGAGAATACAAATAATAAACTAAACAGATATCAAACCCAAATACAAATGGTAAGGAACATGTCAGATTACGCTGACATTGTGCTGTCACGTTGTCTAGCTGGTAAATGAAGTAGCCTAATGCTTAACACCACTTCAGTAAAGACAAGTCAGATAAATAAGACATATTTATTCTCAAATCCCTTACCTTTGACGTCTGACGGTTACTGTGCTTTTATTTATCCTCTCCTCTCCTCCTTCGGTTCCAGACCTGTATCTCAGTCACATGAAAACTACACCCAAGACTTCCTTATAAAAGACATGGGTAAAGTCCGCTGTCAAAAAAAAATCAGCCATGAGATATTCTTGGACCGGATTGAGGCAACTGGGTTGAGGGTGTGCTAGGTCTTTAGTAGGCATCCCCTCTGACCAAAGGTTACTAGATAAGGAGAGATTCACCATAGCCAGGACCATAAATGAGGTAACTACGCCTACACAAGATGAAGTACCACGTTGTCCACACTTTCTTCTTCCCCACAGCAGACAAACATCAGGTTATTAAGCATAAAAATGTATGAATCCTACCACACTAACATCTGTCTGTGACAACTTAGTGGACGTGTAAGCAGTGTGGCTTCTCATATATAGTGTTATAGTGAATTAAAGACACATTTAGAGAGATGAAACAGTTTGTGCATCTGTATGGCTGACAGGTAGCAAAACAGATTCATATGAGATCATAACAATATTGTCATGTCGCAGCACTCTACATCAGCATCTCCCTCATTGTTTATTCCCTCTACCTATAACTTTCTATTGAAACCAATAGACACTGCACACCACAAGCTGGAGGGCGAGTGGAAGGAGGACATGCAGAGGAAGCGGCAGATTGGTGCCTGAGAGGGTCAGGAAAAGTGCATTATGCATAAATAGAAAAACTTGTACCTGAGATGGCATCATTCTAATGTTACATTGGGACACAGTATCTCTAGGCCCTCTGGTGTATTTGTATATCATTTGGATTACAGACGTTAACATACTTCAGCCTAATTGCTTAAATGTTTAATTATAACCAAGGAGGCCTACAGCAACCATCCCTGCAGATAACTCAGACTACAAAAGAATATTTTAAGTATTCAGTGCATTAATTATCTGCATCATTTTATTCACAACAGATACAGAGTGGGCGGATCAGACTCATGCCCATATTTGGGGTATTGGCGTCACACTTTCCTTTACCGGGAACAGGTGAATAGATTATGAAACCAATAAATGTCTTTTTTTGGTTTCTCTCTCTCTTTCATTATCACTCATTAGTAGTGATGGCGAGATGATGCTTCTTGGAGCGTTGCAGCTTTCCATCCAATTGTGTCACACATGGTCCGAAGCGTGATGGTGCTTCATTTGCTCTACTGCGCCATCAAGTGGACAATAAATGTAAATGCAGTGATTGTAATGGCGTGTGAAGGTTTGAATTGAATTGTGATAAAATGATAATGCCAATAAAGAAATAATATAATAAAATAAATGAATATACAATCAATAATATGCTCATTAATATAGTGTGTTGTTTCTGATAGAATGATGATGGCAGGGACAGAGGGGGATGCTTGTGTTACAAGGAACATTTTATTCATTTTTATTTAAAACCAACAACTTCTCCACAGTGGTAGGCTTCAGGCGGTTTCTTTTTTTCGACAGTATTTCGCCAGCTTTTGAAAATACTCTTTCTCTCGGTACAGAGGAGGCTGGGGTACATAGGAATTTTATAGCAAGTTTGTATAAGTTCGGGTACAGAAGTTTATGGTTTTCCCAGTAGTCCAGGGGGTTCTCCACTCTTGCAATGTTTGGTTCTCCCAGGTACTTTGGGACCTCCACCGTTGCGTCGGCAGTCACATTTTGGGTCCTGGTCTGCTGGACTGTGGCGTCGAAATGATGCCACAGTTTGCTTCCTAGGATAACAAACAGGTTGTAAGTGACTAAATACAATAACACAAGTAGAATGTATCCATTACCTTGTTAGAATATATCCATTACCTTGAGTCACAGGCTGAGAAGCTTCTGTGTGCAGCTTGGAGGAGGAGGAGGAGGAGGAGGGCGTGCTGTTCGGAGAACAGCTGCTACTTCAGTAGTGAGCCTCCTCTCGGCCTCTACTGCTTTATTTGGGCTTAAGAAGCCGATCTTTTTAAACCTGGGATCCAGTAGTGTTGTCAGTCATGATGCTCATTGATTGCAGCACGTACAGCTTCTCCTTGGCTGGCCTGGACGAGGCTCAACTGTCTCCGGACTGGCGTCGGACGCTTCCGCTCATCTATGCACAGATGGGGCTTGGCGTCCTGTGCGGCGTGTGAATGTGGCACCGAGGAACAAACCGCAGAACATGTCATCCTGGACTGCCCAATCTACCGGGCACCCAACGGGATGCATGGTCTGTCGGTCCTGGATTACAAGACGATGGCGTGGCTTCTGGAGGTGTGTCCGGAAGTGTAGCCCCGGGTGATCCTATTCCCCAG
>CABFOS010055500.1:0-11557 GCA_900660315.1 Diretmoides pauciradiatus | reverse complement strand
CCGTGGACGGCGGGGGGGGGGGGGGGGGGGTTATCAGCCCAATTGTTCTGAGACCATTGGGGACTGATCACATCACACACACAATTCACAAACACATTACAGAATGTAACTGCATTTCACTATACAGAGATTGATAATTGAAATAAACTGGAGGTCAAAGGTATCCATTGAGATAATAATTTGCATAAAATGGAACTCCTGGCATCTGCAAATTTAGGTGGTTGCCCGGAAGATTAAACCCCTACTGAGTCTAAATCTGTGACTGCCGTGAGCAAAGTTCATCTACCCCTATGACTTCCATCATCTTCTTGTGTGTGCTGGTCATGATGACAACTACTTGCTGTGTGTCATCACCACTCCACTGGCACTCATGTCATTATCTTCACGCCAGATGATGGATCATTTGCAACTCACTGGTGCAACAGGCATCTCTGGACCTTTTTTGACCTGATTCATAATTACACCCTCAGGACATGGGGAAAACCAATCATAAGACAGCCTCTAGGATCTGTGCTGTCCAACAGGGGACCTTCTGTCTGCATGCCAGTCAGCCATATGGCTACAGTACTGTTGTCCAGCCACAGTCAGCTCCACTCAGGCTCAGGAAAACAGGTGAGAGGCTCTGAAATAGCTTGTTGTCCTGCTCAGTCACTAGCCTGTCTTTAGCTCTCTTCCAGCTTGAAGACGCACACCAGGCCTTGAAGAGGCTACTGTACATGTATACTCTATACTGCTGCCCAAACTCGGCATCTACTGCCCACCCAGCCGTCCTGGTAGGGGAATCCCTCTCTTAGTAGTCCCTCCCAAGGTTTCGTCCACTTTTGTTTTGTGGGAGTTTTTCCTTGTCCTTTGCTGAGGGTCTAATGTTGGGGGTTTTGTGTCAAACTTTGGGCATTGTGAAGCCTTTAATGGTGATTAAGGGCTGTACAAATAAAATGTGATTGATTGTGATTGATGTACCCTGACTGATTCCAAATACTGAGCCTCTTACGAGGTTAGCAGTGTGTGTGTGTGTGTGTGTTGGAGGGATGTCTGCTAAACTAATGCAGATTAGGTCTTTTAGTCTGTGTTTCTACAGGCTAATTGCTCAGGTTATTAGCATAAATAGCACCCCTTATGCCCAAGACTGGGACGAAGAAATCCCTGCCCAATTATTACAGCCACTGCCATGGTGACAGCGGTGACAGCGTGTACTCCCACGGCCCTGGTTTCTACTGGTGTTAGCTACTGTAGCATCTCTGTAGTAGCCAGCAGTTGATGCACTATTCTTTTTTATCAATACATTTTATTTGTCGAATGTTCTCCCTTTCGCTGTGGTGACCCCTGACGGGAATAGCCGAAAGAAGAAGTTCTCGGGGGCGCTCTGGTGGCTCACCAGGTAGAGCGCGTACCAATAAGGCTAAGTCCTTCCTGCAGCGGCCCGGGTTCGAATTGCCATTTGCCGCATGTCCTCCCACATTTCCTGTCTCATTCTCCACTGTCTCTATCTAATAAAACAGAAATGGCAAAAAATAAATAAATAAGAAGTTCTCCCAATTTGTGCGGCCAATTCCCACCGCCTAAGCTGCTCAGCTCCACAAGTAAATAGAGGGAGGGTGTACTGTAGACAAACACATGCCTCCTCCGACACATGTGAATTCGTCAGACGCTTCTTTTCACCCAACAGTGAGGAGTTTCACCGGGAGGGCATGACGCATGCGGAGGAACACGTTATCCCCCTAGTTCCCCTCCTCGCTGAACAAGCGCCCCGACCGACCAGAAGGAGGCGCTTGTGCAGCAACTAGGACAAATCCCGTTGTCCGGCTTCCCCCCCACAGACACGGCCAATTGTGTCTGTAGGGACGCCCGACCAAGCCGGAAGCAAGGCTGAGGAAAGAACCTGCGACCTCAGGGTTGGTAGGCAGTGGAATAGACCACTACACTACCCAGGCGGCCTGAAGCCCTATTCTTGTTGACTAACTGCTAGAATTGTGTTGATAAGTGTTTGATAAGTTGGGAGGAACTTGTTTTCTTGAAAAGGGCCTCAGTCCAAACACTATACACTAAACAGGGTTTATCACTCTTCACCTAATACAGCACTTGTAATAGTCTAAATGAGGCATGGATCAAATGTACTACTGTACTGTACAAATGTAATAATCACCTCAATGCCCAACAGGCCATTGAGGTGATTATTCTCTCCCCCTTTCCTTCCGTCTCTGGTTCACTCCAGCTTAGATGTTTGTCATACCTTACCTTACTTGTAATATTGTTAGCAGATTCTAAATCTGGCAGACAACTTTACACTTTGTCATATTCCTTCCAACGACAATTGCAGGCATATAATGTACATATGTGTCTGGCTAGTGTTAATAATTTCACAGTACTTATCCAGATAGTACAACAAACAATTTAAACAAAGAATGAAATGTATATTTGAGCATATGTGCATATATACACATTCACATGTAAACTGAATACGCTGTAATTCAGTGAATATGAGGTTGCTCTGGCTACACACAATTCTTCGCAATTCAAGTCACGTCTTTACACGCTGCATACAGTACGTCCCAGATGTCTGCCTACACAAACATCTTTATAAGGAACAGTTAAGGTAATGGAACCATCCCTAAATAAATTCGACACCATTCACCAACAGTGAAGTAATCACTATTCCTCTACCAGAATGAGTTTGAGTACAGAACTCTGAAACACCAACAGCTGTAGAATGCCACTCTGACTATAGAAACTCAGCAGGGAAAGATGTTCCAGTGCTGCGATCCATAGATGTTGTTTGATTCACTTCTAAAGGCCAATTCATAGTCTTGACGGAACATACATGGACCGGACTCCGCTTTGGTCGCGCAGACCTACAGTAAGTGGACGTCCGCCTGTCCATGTCTGTGCGAAGGGCAATTATTGTGACCTACTGAAGTGTACCTCACCTTTGTGTACCGGCGGTGTCAGATGTGTAGGAAATGTTTGCCTTGGGTATGTGTTGGTACGACAGGACTATGAAAGGCAAACGACTGCTAACTGTCCGTCCGTGGTCTGTCTGTGCAGTGTATGCACCGACTATGTGAGCACCTTAACTCCATTGGTTCATTTGGCTGTGCAGAGAGGGTAGATAGGATAAGGTGTCAACAGCAAGGTTAAATGAAAGGCAGGCTGTAAATAATTTATTTGCAGAGTGGAGTTTCTTTCTAGTGGTTAAGTGGAGGTCTATGTGGCACAATATAGTGATCTGAGCATGAGTTATTATCCCCTTCATGGTAAAACAACTGTGACTGGTCATCTTGGCTAACAAGAGAATAGGGAATACAAACTAGCGAGCAAAAAAGATTGCTTTTTATGCAGAGGGAAAGGTAGAAGACTCCAAGGGGAGGTGCAAGGATGAAACACTTAGACCTTTCAGCTTTCCTCTCTCCGAAGGGTGATTATGTTTCTGGCCCCGAGCCAGATCGGATATGTGTGAGCATTTCTGGATTTCCTCCTGAAGACATTCACACTGTACAAATTATTATGCCCCATATGTTCCCCTACCAACCTGACCAAAAGCCCTTTGTCAGAGGGTTCATTCAGCTATGGGGCATGGATAATAATAAGGCTGAGGATGAGCACATTCTTGGGAACAAACATGGGTGAAGATTAGAACAATGACTGCTGTCATTAAACAACAGCTCTAGGAAGTACGCAGCACAGACTGACATCTTCATCAATACCGCTCTTAACACTGTTAACACCATGAAGAAAAAATACTTTTTTTCATAATATGTTGTGGACAGGTTGATGTGGTTAACTTGAAAGCGGTAATCTATTCAATAGCTTGACTGCTGTGTGTTTGAACACACCGATATCTCCCATTTGACCTTATTGGTTTTATTACCTGTGACCGATGAAATACTGTTTCATATAATACATCTCTGTTTGGTTCCTAGTTCCTAGCAGGGGGTTGCTGATCTAGCCAAGCAGTCTCATTTTGAGACGGGGAGAAGTGGGGCAGAACAGATTAAAAATTAAGTTTATAAAAATTAATTAAATGGCGATTTGCCTACTCTTGTCAATGCTGTCGGGTGTTTCTACTGGATGTTAATGACAAAGATGGAGTCTCTTGTCACGTTTATTTTCAAAAATAATTTAATTTTCTTTGTGTGCCATTTCCACTCAGCTATTTGGATACAGTACATTTACTCTATGTTAAACTAATTCATAAGCTAACCGATGACAGTCAATAGACAATGTGTAAGAAGTCTAAACATTCAATATTTAGACTTTGTCCATTTTTCTGTCTTGAAATTGTAAACATTTACATTATCTTGCAACAAAAACAGTTGACTTTAAGTCTCTCTTTCTCAGTCTGCCAAGACTGTACTACAGCAGGCAATTACAAAACAATGTGCCAGATAAGATTGGTCATTCTGTACCTCAAAGCTAAGCATCCCAATAAGTCACAATATATACACAATATATCTCTATATCCATGAGCCCCCCTGGGATAGTGTGTTTGTATGGCTAGGCCCCATTTCTGAGACCATCTACAGCCTACATATCTCTGTATCCTTTAGCTCTCTTTTATTTATCCGTTTCAATATCCTGTTTCCTGATGAGTCTGGGAGCGGGGTGTTGACCTGACGTTTAAATCCCTGGTGAGTCCATTATGGTTTGACAGCACAGAGTGCTGATGGAGGAGAGAGATACAGTGCAGAGGACAAAGAACATACACGGCCACCTGGCTTTACTGTGCAGTATGACTAGCTTTGTTATTGTGTGTGTATATATACTGTATATAGTAGTGTGTGTGTGTGTGGGTGTGTGTGTGTGTGTGTGTGTGTGTACCTGTGCTTGTACTGCCTGAGCTGTATTTTTTACCAGTATATACTATACAAAGAGTTATGGTCAGCACTACTGCACTGCCTCCATTTCCCAATACAGCCAAATCCCTCCCAGCGGAGCAAATCCTGTCTGATAAGAGTGGACAGCTATCGCTCCATTTCATCCACACAGACACGCGAGCTCTGCTGTGGGGGAGATTACACCAAAGGAGAAGGTGACAGCCCTATCTCTGGGCTTTGGGGATCTTTGTGGCAATGGCTGGCTTATCAGACCTGCTCTGATGTCTCTTTAGCAATGCATTAACAGTAACAACAGATACTGAGAAAATACTGAGAGGCATATTTATATCAGGTGTATAAGTGGTGAAAGGGAATACGGTCCTATAACTGCAATTTAGCCAATGTCAAATAAAATAAAGAAATTGGATCAAGCTTGAAGGTGTTTGATGGCGGCATTACATTTGAGTAGTCTATAATTCCCGTTGTTAGTGTTTATTATCTACTGTGTTACTAAAATCGATCCATCACATGCACTTAGAGTATGATGTTTAGTCCTATGTGTAAAAATTGAAACTGCAGCTGCTATATGGAAAGACACATATGTCAAATACAAATGAAAATCTGAAAATTGGCAGTACAAAGCCAGAATCAGTAGAGTGGTTTTATAGGACAAATCCTCTGTAGTGGATCTAATTTCAGAATGTATTTTATGTTATACAAGAGTCGGGTCTAATGAGATATTTCATTTAAATAATGAATTAAAGCCTTGTATTCATCCTCATTAACTACGGAGGCTACTGGGGCTACTAATAAACATATACTATAGAAGCTTTCTACTCTCCGTTTCCATTTTCAACAATAAATCTGACCTTGCATGGAACCACTGATCTATGGGCTTGTAAACATAAAGCAATTTTGTACATGGTCTTAAAATGAATAGCAAATTAGTAGTAAAAAGGGACAGAATACAATGAAAAATATCCATTGGGTGTTTAGCCTTTTCAAAGGCTCCTTGAAAAAGCTGGACCTTTCATACAGTAGATTGTGTAGAAGGCTGCACCATCCAGAGAAAAACAAGTGAACACCAGCCAATTCCACATACAGAACACGAACCACATAACGAACATAACGAACCACATAAAAGCATACAGACAACTGTCAAAGGGTTTCATTACAATATACTGTACATAAACTGCATGATATACTACATTATACATTATATACTACATTATATACCACACTCATTCTGGGACTTCTAGCATCCAAAGTTTGAGAAAGTCTCCAAAAATTCATTTCCAGAGTTTGTGCTCTGAGTTTTAGTTAATAAGTTTGTAAAGTTGATGCATTTTGAGGGGGGAAAAGCAATTGCAACCATCATATGGTCAAATGTCATGGTATTATTCGGTGTCATTCATTCTGTAAGAGCAGATGTCAAGTTTTACAAAGAAAAGCTAAATCATTTTTTGGCAAGTGATATACAATTGAATTGGCTTAGGAAAGTAGTGTGATAACTTTAGTTCCTCATGGTGCAGGTGACGGGTGAATTGTTGGCTTATTTTTCTACTGTCTCTGTGAAGGCTCCAGCCTAAGGAAAACCCGGCAGCTGCTTTATCAAATGGTCATGGGCCAATAAATCCCCATAACAATTACACAACAATCTACCGCACACACAAAAGAGAGAACAACAGTTCCCAAAGTAGCAACAAGGACTACCTTTTATCTCCAGCAGGCAGTTCCCAACATCCAAGCATCAACAAAACATGTATTTGAAGTAAAATTACCAAACTAAACATCAACACATAGTTATGGGGTGTGGAAGTCAGTGGTATCTGTAGTGTAGGGCATCCATGACTGGGTGCAGAATATGTTGCGGAGGTGTTGTAAAGTATGAAATCAAAACATGACGCCAAAAAAGAGAGCCAGAGTACCAGGAGTCAGCCTTTTATATTCCTCTAGCAGCTCCGACCAGGCATAATAAATTTGGCTGACTACCCACCTATCTCTGTACATCAGCTTCTTGTAAAGAAGACCCAGAAAAGAACCAATGGCAAATAAAGCGCCTCGTCACATTGCATATTCAGAACAGTGTCGGGTTTAATCAGCACCCAGTTTATGCACAGTAGAGACTGGGAGCAATTGATTGATAACACAGAATTCATCACACCCAAGCTGATGGCTAGGATAAATGCACAGTCTGCTCCTAATCATCATATTGCTTTACATTGTAGGCTACTTATTCCAATTACCCAGATAGTGACACCCCACTAACCCAAAAGCACTGTAAAGTAGGCATTATGGATGAATCTCAGCACACAATTCTCCAACCAGGTGTAATTATGAGCTCTAGTCTAACATCAAACCACTCAAATAGGTAATGTCATTTTTCCATTTTCTTTCAGATCAAATTTACATAAAAGGCATCATACAAAAGCACTCTGCTTCACAATGTTAGAGAATGCTGAGCACGTTCAATTCAAACAATTTGCCAAAATGGAAATGAATGCAATCTGAGGACACAAAATATGCAAAAATGATTACTTAAAAAAAGATGAAATGGAAAGTCAATATCATGTGATGCATGTTGGATGAACTCTCTGAAATAGAAATCACAGCTCACAATTACAGCTAATTACATCACTCTGTCTGACATTCATTAGTCCCCCTGATTCACGGAAACAAGACTGTTGTTGACAAGACTCACTACTCTGATCTATTGATTACCATATACAGCAAAATATTAGAGGTGCTGATGGATGCGAGAAAATTACTAAGGTCTTACATAGGGGAGGTACAGCAAGGGGAATGAGGAAACAGTCGCTTCAAGTCTCTCCATTATACAGAGGAAGCCTAGAGGGCAGATCCTATCATCCACGGAAAACTCACTAGGGAACTCTTCCCTCCTCGCCTATGTTGTTTTATCATGGTAGAGCATAGGGAGAACAATCTCTCAAGAGTCCTGTGGTACTCACTTATTCAGCAAGGAAACACAAGTACAGCAATGATCAGCATCTCCACCTATTTAGGGCAACACTCAAAATATACAGTCATGTGGACAATGTGGACAATGTGGACCAATTTTAAAGGACCCTAAACAATATATCCAATGATCCTGGGTACTGTATGTCTCTTATGGTCAATGATGTGAGCTAACCAGAATCAACTATAACAATGCTCCCTTATCTTTAGGAAGACCTTCCATAGAACTTTAACAACCTTTTTTGAACGTGGCCATGGTAGGCTATAGCCAATACAATTCACTTCAACAGGTAATAAGAGGTTGTAGATGATAAGTGTCTTGCGGGACACTAGTCATAGTCCAGTGAGACTGTCTCTCCTGGTGTGGTAAACCTGCACGCTGTGCCTCCTCCGGGGCCAAGTCATCACCTCCAGTAAAGGTCACGGGCGACCATGATGGATGGGCACTGCTGTGGATTTAATTTAAAATAAAGAGCAATAAACAGGGGGCTCAAGCTAGTGGCGTGGGGGATGATGAAGGATCCATTTGTTAAGCAAAGGTCGCAGGCTCCTCCCCTGACACCAAGGCATCACAAACAGTGACATGGGACAAGGGGCCAAAGAGGGACACAGGGGGACATCATCTTGACAGAGGTCTCTCCCTGTCAGAGCTGTCTTGTTCATCAGTCATGTCACAGATGTAGTTCCAAGTGCACACCTTAAGGGTGGAGATAAGGGTATGATCTGGCGTGAGGATACTATGAATGTCAAACATTGTTGCAAAAATTCTTAAATTGAGCTACACTTTAAATGCCCGTTCATTGATATGTTCATGGCTAACCAGACGGCATTTTGTCCAACTTACATCAGGAATCATCTGTTGTGTTTTCCCATGTGATCTTAGGTGTGCCCATTTTCTGTGTGGGTCATTTTAATTGGAATATTAGAATGCATTTCTAGTACACAGCGTGCATAGTCGTATGTTCGCTTCTGCAGTGTAAAAGTTCACAGACCAAAGCACCTGTCAACCAGAAATCATAACATCTCATAGCAGTGTGTAGCAAGTAGCCAAAGATCAAACCTCACAATCCATGTCAAAGTAGCTTTTTTTGAAAATACCAACACAGTATTAGTAGTAGCATGTGTGATTTGCTCTGCCTTCAAATGCTGCTCACTAATGGCATTTAATAGGTTCTGTGGGCCAAAATTGTGACAGCATGATCTATTTGGCCAACGAGCCAAGCTAATGACTGCCATCAAATGTGATTTCAGTTTTCAAAGATGGTTATCTCAGCAGAGCCCAATTTATTTAGTGTCACCTTTTAACTACAACATTTGGCATAGACACATGGCCAGTGAAAACATTAGTGTAGGCTATCTCCTATTAGCTGCGTTGATTGGCTAGTGATGGAGACATCTCAGGTCTGCTTCCAATTTACTATACGGAGCCTAATGGTGCCACTAGCCAAATAAGGAGGTGATGAATTGAAGAGGTGAGAGAGTCTAGGCACCATGTGAAAAGATCAAATTTGGTTGTAGCTGTTTATGAAAAGTTAAAATATGATTGAAGAGCCCTGAAATGTAGACTTAAAGGGTTTGTAATTGGAAACATTATGAGGTGCATCGGTCAATAAGACTCAAAAGAAATAGTCCGTCTCAGAGTATAGATGTCCTCATTATTTTCTCAACATATTCATACTGAAGCAAAATGTATACAGGATTAATGGTTAATTAAATTAAAGTTAAAAATCGATTAAAGTGTTTGGCTTATACTTGGGAAATTGATGAGCATACATACATTTACCTATC
Source organism: Diretmoides pauciradiatus (assembly GCA_900660315.1). Lineage (NCBI taxonomy): Eukaryota > Metazoa > Chordata > Actinopteri > Trachichthyiformes > Diretmidae > Diretmoides > Diretmoides pauciradiatus. The sequence goes on along the minus strand of CABFOS010055500.1, from coordinate 1,982 downwards.
AGAGTCTGTTTGGGGGAACTGCATTGACTGCTTTTTCTAGTGTTATGATTTATTTATTTTTTCACAAGGTTGAACTTATAAAAATGTAATGCACTTTAGATATTTTGATAATACTAAAGCATGTTTTAAATAAAATACGTTTGATTTACTATGGAGCAAATCTCAGATGATACTGTAGGTGACTATAAATATCATGGGGCATATTTGTGACTATTAAATCTGTAAATATATATTCTTTTCTATCCTACTTTTAGACAGACAAATATGGTCAAGGGATCCATGTATGTTAGATGGTTTGAGAATTGTGATGGGAAAGCACATTATTCAGATATGAGTCTCATAGCCAACCTATACTGATTGCACAAAACATTAGGGCAACTTGCTCTTTACAGGAAACAGGTGAATCCAGGTGAAAACTGCGATTCCTCATTGATTTCAGATATTAAATCCATTTCATTCATGAAGGGGAGATGGAAATGAAGGTGTGGAGGTTTTTTAGTCCTCTTGACAATCATGGACATGGATTATGCAGAATGCAAATTAACAGTAACTTACTGTAACTTCCTAATATTTTGTACATTGTGCGTATTTTACAGTGTTTCAAGCCCTAAGATTAGGACAGTATCTAGAGATCTAAATTGCAGCAATGGGAATTAAGTATTGTTTTCTTTAACTTGAATTAAAGATCATAGCACACAAATATTAGAAACTATTGTAAGCCACACATTTGTCTCTAATACCAATACCCATTAATTGCATCAAATTATGAATAGAAATTACTGACTGACAAAATAGTAAAAAAAAAAACTTTAAAAAAATGGAGAGGTCCTAGTATATTTTCATTTGTAGTATTTTTTAGTAGTTTATTGTATTTATTGAATTTCCTGACAATTTACCACATTATGTGGTTGTGATTATGCGGCCACATTCACTCGAAAATGTACAGCAAGCATTTTCCAATGCAGGGATAGAAAACCCCAGAAAAACAGAACCAGCTGTTGATTATTGTAGCTGAGCTCAACCTCCTCATTCATTAAATCTTTCTTCTTGGTTCACTGCTATAGATAAATAAAATGTAAACATGCATTGTCTATGCACTTTTACAGGCATGTCCATGGATCTGTTCACACCTTAATTGCCGGTTATTCACTTGTCTTGGATATTTGTGTATGGTGGGGGGTTTTTTGGGAGGAGACCTGGAGGCGGAGGCAGACCCAGGACCAGGTGGAGGGATTACATCTCTGCACTGGCCTCTGAGCGCCTCGGGATCCCCAGGTCAGAGCTGGTAGATGTGGTAGGGACAGGGGGGTCTGGGGTCCCCAGGTCAGAGCTGGTAGATGTGGTAGGGACAGGGAGGTCTGGGATCCCCAGGTCAGAGCTGGTAGATGTGGTAGGGACAGGGAGGTCTGGGATCCCCAGGTCAGAGCTGGTAGATGTGGTAGGGACAGGGAGGTCTGGGGTCCCCAGGTCAGAGCTGGTAGATGTGGTAGGGACAGGGAGGTCTGGGGTCCCCAGGTCAGAGCTGGTAGATGTGGTAGGGACAGGGAGGTCTGGGGCCTTCTGCTGGAATGGCTGCCTCCGCGACCCGACCCTGGATAAGCGGACGAGGATTCTTCTTCTTTCGTGTATCATCAGATGGCCAACTCAGTGTCTTTCAGCCACGCCCTCGTCTCTGGTCCTAAGTGGAAGAGGCCAGCTTCTGAGGGTGGGCTGTATAGGGGGCAGCCGGTGATAATGTGCTCGGCAGTTTGTTCAGGCTCGCCACACTCGCATGCCGCGCTGTCCGACAGGCCCCACTTCTTCATAGAAGACTTGAAGCGTCCGACGCCAGTGCGCAGGCGGTTTAGCGAGGTCCATAGGTGGCGTGGCATGTCCTCTCCTGCTACACCTCCTCCTGGGTCCGGGATGTATCGCTGGATGCGGGAGGGGCCAGCTGTCTCCCACGACTGTTTCCAGGTTGCTGCCAGCCAGGCGTCTCTGGA
>CABFOS010055499.1:0-12372 GCA_900660315.1 Diretmoides pauciradiatus | reverse complement strand
CATGAGAAGACGGACTTCCGGTTAGAACATTCAAAATAAAAGCCTTAATTGAGGAACATGCAAAGCAGCGTGCTGTATCACAAATTACCAAAGCGAATATAAGGAATATACTTAGTAGGTAATCTGTAGTAATATAATTGTTGTTGTTTTGTTCAAACGTCCATTCACAACATGTATCGTAGCCACAATTTGACACATTTTGCGCTTTTACCGCAAAGTCGCCTAACTTCCGGTATTACATTGACTAGCTTTGCGTGGTTTGACGCAGCTTCATACAAACATGAGGTAATGTCCATACAATAGAAACCTGCTGCGCATGTCATTCTGTATTCATTTGCACTCATTTCTCAAAATGAGGAAACTCATGTCTTATCGAAACTATCAACCAACATTTTATTTGTAACAGTGATGTAGTGGTAAATGAAAAGGTGGATGAACTATAACCCCAATCAGTGACAATCATAAAATACCCCCCCCCCCATTACAAGACTCTGAAATAACTTAAACCAGTTTGATACCACTTACTATGATGTATACTATGAATTTACATCATGAAGATTTATGCCACACTGAAAATGTGGTTAAACTGTGTTTAGGTGGGTTTACCTTCCAATGTATCCTTGGTTTATGGTTAATTAGGGCTATTCAGTGGGTATTAACATCTCACATTATTATTGATCTTCTAAATTGTGTCAAATGTGCACCAAGATTAAATCAATGCAGCCACTGTAATAAAAAGTGGGATATTCATTTTTTTATATAATAAAATGAACTGAACTCTTTTAAAAATGATCTAGTACATAATTCCCTGCTGCCATAATAGTAAAACCTTCAATATGATAAAATATGCCATAAGTCTTACTGAATCTATATGGGAACACATTCTTTATCATTACAAATGAGCAGGGGTTTCAATTTAGTTTTCTGATTAAAATCATGTTAAATCCTTGTTACAATGTTTTATAGTTCTTACAATTTCATATTTAATTATATAAAGACTGTACTTGAAAAATGGTGGTTTGATGCTAATGTGTGTTGAAGTTATTCCTTTTATCTACATCAGTGTTTCTCAACTGGTGGGTCGCAGACTCGTTTTGAATGGGTCGTGGAGTGAGTGGTCAAACTTTGAAACTCTTATCAGGAGTAAAGCACATCCCCAATTATCTCATTAGCTTCCCCAAATGTCTGTTAAGTGAAAACAGTCCGTTTAGTAGGACTACTCAGAGAGCTGATCATATCATGTGTGTAGACACAGTTGTGCATTTTATTCATATTCACCAGGATCAGCAGCAGTTGTGATGTTCATACTCATCAGTTTATTAATCAGGATCAGTTTGTTATTGGTAGAGTAATGTGCTCTGAATACAGGGATGAAAATATTTCTTTATTTTATGTTAAAAAATAAATTTTCTTGGTTTGAATTCAATAAAAGGGGGTTGAGCTATGGGAAAATGTGGGTCCCAAGGCCAGACCAGTTGAGAACCACTTTTGAAACCTGTAACAAACTGTGAAAACATATCTTTGTAATATCTTTGTAATATCTCTGAATTTACATACCTGCATTGAAATACAATCCTCTTGTCTTGTCTTTCAGAAATCATGGAGAGCCTAGTGCATTACAGTAATCCCTCCCATGCCCCCTCAATGTTAGGGGTTCTCAATGAGCAGCGTCTCAAGGGCCAGATGTGCGACGTAGTCCTAGTTGTGGCAGACCAGACGTACCAGGCCCACAGGAGTGTTCTGGCTGCCAGCTGTGAGTATTTCCAGTCCCTGTTCACACGGATGGACACAGAGGCCCTGAAGGTTGTAAACTTGGACTTCTGTGAGCCTGACGCCTTTGAGATAGTCCTGAATTACATTTATTCCTCATCACTCTTTGTGGACAAAGGCAGTCTGGCTGCAATCCAAGAGCTGGGCTACAGCCTAGGAATCCCCTTTCTTACCAATATTGTATCAACGAGGCCACATGTGTCCTACTGTGTCTCCAGAAAAAGGCTATCATTCTCAGAAGAGGATGACAATGAAGGTCAGACGAGGAGTGTCATTGTGTGTCGGGTCCGGAATGACACATCTCCCCCGAACTGTTCAAATTATCAAAGGAAAACATCTGAGAGATCATCATCACTCCACTCTACCCGAGAGCTGGCTCAGCCTCCCTCGGAACACAACTCCCACAAATCAGTCAGGGACTCTGAATCCATTGCCAGAAAATCAGCTGAAACAAGTGAAGATTCTGATGTGAAGCCTACCTATCCACACACCTCCATATTGAAAGGGAATTCATCACAAGTTACATCAGTGAGGCCGCAGCTCACATCATCAGTGTCTTTCAGTGGTGCCGAAATTCAGCACATCAATTTGCAGTCGGGCACTGATCTGGGTTCTAAAGAGGAGGAGGAAGAGGAGTCCCTGTATGACACCAAAGTGCCCTTACAGGGTCGGACCAGTGAACCAACCCAGACCATTGACAGGAGCGGGCCGCTCATAAAAAGCTTGCTCCGTAGATCATTATCCATGGACAGCCCTGTTCCAGTCTTCTCACCCACGCTGGAGCTCAAGGAACTGCAACACCGTGAACAGTCAGTTGTTAAAATGGCATCAAACGCATCAGGGCCAGAATCATCTGATCATAATGGCAGTTCAAAAAGAGGTCAAAAGGTTCTCAGGTCAAAGTACCCCAGCAGGTATAATGAAGATGAAACTCAGGTAGAAGGAGAGGTTTATGTCAAAGCTGAGCCCAGCAGTCCTCTTGCAGACCCCCTGGACATTATTCGAATCACAGTTGGAGATAATTTGCCAGTCAATCTCAAAGACTTTGAAGCACATTATGACCAAGATTCCGGGCCAGAGTTCAGTCTCTTTGGGAAGAAAGAAGAAAGAAGAAGAAAGATCAGGGCAGACAACAGAAGATACCCATTCAAGAAGGCCAGAGGATTTAATGAACATCATTTGACACTTGATGACGACATGTCAGAGACAGTGCCTCAGAATGCCAGCGCGGGCAGTGACGATGACACTCAGGAGCCACGGCAGAGCAAGATTTCTAAATGCTGGAACTGCTTGAAGGTGTTCAGATCCAGTGCTGGGCTGCATCGCCATGTAAACATGTATCACAACCCCGAAAAGCCGTATGCCTGCGACATCTGCCACAAGCGCTTCCATACCAACTTCAAAGTGTGGACACACTGCCAAACCCAGCATGGTGTACTACAAAACCCAGCTTCATCCTCCAGCTCCTCTGTTCTGGATGAAAAGTTTCAAAAGAAGTTGATTGATATTGTGCGAGAGAGAGAAATAAAAAAAGCTTTGCTTTGGAAGCTCAAGAGGAATAAGCAAGGTTTGCAATCTAACACACTTACCAAAAAGAGGTCAAGAAACAACTTCATATGTCCTTACTGTGGGAAAGTATTTCTATTCCAGTCTCAATACAAGCAGCATTTGAGGGCACATCCTGCTGAAAAAGCTGATGAGGACACACCAAGGGAGAGCGACCTCTTTCAGAAACAGGAGGAGATCATGCAACAGAAGAACACAGATGATGACGTTTACTCCTGTAGACTTTGCAATGTGAAGCTGTCCTCACTCTTTGAGCAGGGCGACCATGAGAGGGGCTGTCGACATGCAACTGTGTGTCCATACTGTGGTCTCCGATTCTCAAGTCCAACGGTCAAGAAAGACCACGAGGCACATTGCAAGTACAAGAAACTGACATGCCTGGAATGCATGCGGACCTTCAAGTCCTCTTTTAGCATATGGCGCCACCAGGTGGAGGTCCACAACCATAACATGATGACTGTTAAGGACCAGATGAACCTGAATCAACAAGAGAACAATGGAGAGGCATCTGACATGCTTGGGCAGGAGCATTACAATGATGAGCTTCTAGCAACTGGGAGCTCTAGAGAGAACATCAACTACAGTGACTCCTCAGGTCCACCCATATACGACTCAGAAGACGACGACTCTTATGTGCCTGAGGACCTGAGCATGGGCCATCATGGCAAGCTGGTAGTGAAGGAAGAGCCAATGGAGGAGGCTGTGACTGAGATGGAAAACACAGAGGATGCCAAAAGTGGGCCTGAGGAACCTGGTGTATGGCCATGTGAGAAATGTGGGAGCCTTTTCAGCTCTCGCAAAGACCTGGAACGGCACCAGGAGCTGCTATGCCACATCAAACCCTTCATCTGTCACATCTGCAACAAAGCCTTCAGGACCAACTTCCGCCTTTGGAGCCACTTCCAGTCCCACATGTCGACTGGCGACGAAGCTGGAGCCAAAGAGGTCGACAGACGCCCTTCGTCTCCGTCTCCCTCCCCGCCCATGACCCCTCAACTCTCCGGACGTCCTTCCCCACAAGCCTCCGTAGTCAAACCAGCCCAGACAGCGCCAGTGGCTGCAACAGTGGCCGAGGAGTCGAGCAGCCCAGAGCCTTGTAGCTCATCAGTAACCAAGACCAAGAGGCCTGAAGTAGAACAGCAACCCAGCAGCCACAGCCCCGTGTCAAGGTCAAACAGCATGGAGACCCCAGCTGGTCCTCAGGAATCAGACACTCTCTTTTACCATGCACCCTCTCTCTCTGCCCTGACATTCAAGAGACAGTACATGTGTAAACTCTGCCATAGGACTTTCAAGACTGCCTTTAGTCTCTGGAGCCACGAGCAGAGTCACAGCCACATATAAGCGTCACAAGTTGTAGTAGTGCGTTTTCCTTGAGAGACAATACTTAATATTAGCGTAACACACCTCAGCCTACAAAACAAAGACTTTGAATGTATAGCTTATTTGCTTGCCTCCATGTCATATATTCAAGTGGCCATGTGCATTAGAGGTGTGAACGTGAATGTGTGCAATGACTTTCTATTTTCCTCGTTACACGAGACGATTCAGATAAATGATTTGTTCGTTTTTCTTTGAAATCAGATGTAATCATTTATCTATTTTAAACTTCCTTTAGTTCACTTCTATTAATCTATTTAGCTGTTTTTGATGGGGGGAGTGCTTTATCTATCTTAATTTGGGGGCTGCAGTAAAGTTAAAGATCAGTGAAGTGCTTTTGCTTTTGTATAAGATCTGTCTAGGTCTCTTGATGTGAGTGACATCACAAAAGTTGATATTTGTGGCCTCAACAACCGTGTGATCAATATGCACTTTGTTCAATCGTTCAATTTCTATCATATACTGAGGGAAATATAATCCAAAATAGTTGGCTGGATCCTTTTTGTTTCTGAAGCCGAGGTTTTAGGCTACATGAATGAATAACAGTGTGTATTTTATTTGTTCATACTTAGCATCCCATTGCATTTATTTGGAATAGATCTCTTTTGTTCTCTATTGAAGATGTTTTCTCTTCTGTTTGAATTTCTGATTGCCTTTGTGTCATTTCATGTTTAACGTGTTGTTTATTGAATAAGACTTAAAGTGTACTGAATAAAGTCACAGCCCATAGTTCGACACACGTGGGATACCTGCTGCTTTAGGGATGACATTTCAGTATGTAGGGGTCTGACCTGGAAACACGAAAACAGATTTAACCAAATTTATTGATAATGGGTGGACTGCACAAAGAACATGAAATGGGCTTCATATAATTTTCACAGGCTTTTTCTTTTTTGCTTGCAGTTTTCATTTGAGTTCAGTAGCTTGTATTGTAATCATCTTCTCAGTGATTTGCTTGGTGCATCCTATTTTTCATTAGTGCAAATGAATGGCGCACACAGAGCAAACCACAAAACCATTATGCGTGAAGATTAATAGAAAATGGCAAGACCAAAATGGGAAGATTTATCTATGGAGACAATGGACTGGGTTGACCTTTTGGTTTCATGTGATAGTACAGCTGTGGCTACAGATGTAGCTTACCATCACCGGTATGATTGGGCGAATGGTGTGCATGGAATCTGTAAAGCGCCTTGGGTATCTTGAAAGGCGCTATACAAATAGAATTAATTATTATTAGTATTATTACATACTTGATAACATCAGTAAATGGCTCATCATGTCACCCGCTACAAATTAATTACGACATTTGAAACCTGACAGACAAAATTATAAAAACCATAAAGATGCACATAACCATAACCATAAACACACAACAGTACAGCAATGCAGTATATAGCTATACTTATATAGAGTCTGATGTTAACAGTATAAAGTCTGTTTGTGTTTATCGGATGTGATAATGAACCACTAAAAATCCCTTTCCATAAAAATGGATATAGAATATGGATATAGGACTGAAATTTTCAATGACTCCTGAAATTAGATGTGAACAGCCCACAATGAGACTGAAAGCTTACAACTACAAGCACTTATTAACCCTCTTGATGCTGTATGCAGGGTAGTGTTGGTTAAATACTCATGCATTTCTTTACAATTAAATACAGTAGGTAATTATTCAAGCTTTACAATACTTTGATGGCCTTATGCAAAACATTTTGTCAATATTCTCTTTTACATAAAAGCACAAGATTATTTCAGACGACTTATTATCGACTCAGGCATTTAGAGGTGATGAAGTCAAGAACGGTTTGGTATGTGGAAGCAAACCTGCTACTCTAGGAATGGTGAGGAAGTGTTGCGTAAGACTTATTCAAGATTGTGTTGTGGGTTTTTTTTGTATTCTGATTGTTTTACAATTGCGTTCTCGTACAAGTGTATACTTCTGCTGTGGCTTGATTTATACGTTTTATCCGGAGAGGTGGATTTATCGTGAAATATGATTGCGCCACTTACTATAGGAATCAGTTTTCAACTACATGAGTAAAGCAAGCAGCTTTGTGATGTTAAAATTCCTTTGAGTAATTCTGTATTGATAATAGTGCTCTTATTTTTTTGTGAGACAAACTTTATGACAGACATTTTGAGCAAAGAATTAGAATATAATTTGTGTATATTGCAGTGTTTGTATCGATTTTGTACCTATTTTGTTAGTATAAAAGTATCTTTTTAGTATTACTGTGCTATCACTGCAATAATTAATATTTGTATTGGTATTGGTTGCATTATTGTTGCTTTTGGACACTTGCAGCAGTTTTTCTACAGTTTTTGTGCTTCATTTCTGTAATAAAGAATAACAATGGAATATGTGACTTGAGGTAGTACAATTATTTGTGGTATTATTTACATTTTTAGAACTGAGGTTCAGCTGCACCTTGCACCCCCTAAAGCTGGCCCCACAGTCCTCATCTATATTGATACACTAACATCTCAGAAAACTCCTTACTTAAACCATAAGCTCTTTCTGGATTTATAGTGTCCGCTAAAGGGGTCACAAATAATTTCTACCTTGGGATACGTCCAGAACCATAGTGCTTCAAAGCAGGTGTATAAGCGGGACCATGTGCAGTATTTACTTGTTAGGACAAATAGACCCAAGGCTGTAATTTCTTCCTAAAGTGCCTCTGCTAAACATTGACTCAACAGGGGTTAATACTTATATATTATGTTCTCGTTTATATTTAGAAATCAACATAAATCATTTTTCATTTTGACATAGAGTATTTTTCTGGTGATCAGTAGCTTAAAAGCCTAAGCAAATCCACAGTACTAGCAGCAAGTCATTATTATTTTAATGTATAATTTGTGTCTCAATGTCATCCTTGTGGTTTGCGTAGGTCATGGAAAGTTATTGATGGATTCACCGGAAAAGAAACCTGTTACCGTGTAGACAGACGAGACGTCAGACGTCACCGAGTCAGGGGATGTTTTTCAAGCAATGGGCAAAAGTGACAATTTGTTCAATGGAAATTAGGGAGTGAACATGGGAAGTGTGCGTTCCAAATTGGAAAATGGAAAACTGGAAATCCTGTCCACCTCAAGTGCCAGGTCACTCTGGGTTAAGAGAGGAAGTTTTCACATAGATGAGGAAATCCGTTCATGTTATCCAGTGTAAGTGTTCTCTTTATGAGTCAATCGTTACAGGCAGCCAGTCCGATGGGAAAGGTTATGATTGGTTAAAGAGCTGTGACTGCTTATGATCATCACAAACTAAAAACATTTTGTGTAAATTACAATGAACATTTATTTTCAAAACTTTACACAATATTGACATTATCTGTCAAAATGACCGAGTACATTTCTTCACTTTTGTTATACTGAAAAAAAAAAAAATTTGACAGTGTTATTTGCTATTGTGTTAAAGATGCATTGGCTAGATGAAGGCAATTAGAGACAGTTCAGGAGGATAAATAAAAGCTTGATCTTTTAAGTAGACATCACATAATGGGAAATGCTGAGGAACAAGCAAAAACAACTAAAACCACTCCACCACTTCTGTCTCGAGGCATCCTCACAGGGCGAGGGTGTCTTTAATCAGCCTTCTCATGGTGGTGCTTACAGAGGTGCCCAGCGAATCAGTGATCTGGTATGTGATTTTGTACAGGTAGGGCTGGACATCTTTGAGACTCGTATCAAATACATTGTCCACTTCTGACTGGGTAGGCATCTTTGGCAGGTATTCGTGGCGGTTTATGACCTCGACAACGTTGATCACCTTCTCGCCGAGCTTCTCGCCCACTTTCTCCCTGCAGATCTGTCTCTCCTGCTCGTTGGCCAGGTTGACGACGTTGACCTTGATGCTCCACACCTCCCAGGGAATGCACTCGTCAGAAAAAGGCCAGCGAGACTTCTTCTTCTGATAGAACTCAAGAGAGATCTGGCCCATGCCATCACTGCCCGTGTTGTTCAAAGCGTCCTGTAGTGAAAACAGTAAATAGTAAAAAAATAAATAAAAATCAGATGATGCCCCTTACATGCATTAAGAAGTAAATGTATTAATCCTGTGAGGGGAAATTTGGATTTAATAAGTGCAAACTTCTTCCTGCTCCCTTTCGGACATGTAACATTCACTTGATGATGTTCAGGAGTTATTTTCACACTTTCTTTCTTTTTGGCTGTATTATTCTACCGTACTACTTTAATTTTGTTATGTTGTTTTTACTCTTTTCTTTACATGTTCGAAATTAAAAAATGATATCATATATATCAAATTCAATTTTATCACTCAGATTTTTTTAATTTTTTTTTTACAATAGACACATGCAAACACAGGACCTATACACATGCATTAATAGCGCCCTGAGCAGTTGGGGAGCTCGGTGCCTTGCTCAAGGGCACCTGGGCAGTGGCAGGAGGAGAACCGGCACCTCTCCAGCTACTAGTCCACCTCCGTCTGACTGGTCCGTGCTGGACTTGAACTGGAAACCAATACTGCAATCACATTTCAAAACCACGAATCACCTTAAATTCAGACACTGCTTTCCTGATCACCCTGTCGAGCTCCTCTGAGGACACTCTGACGAAAGTAAAGTCGATGAAGTCGCAGTCTATGTCCTGTGTGCCCACGGTACCGATGGAGTAAGTGCCCTCTTTCTTGTAGTGGAACTTCCCGGTGCTGCGGTGCAGGAGGATGGTGTGCAGCAGGGCCAACATGGCTTCGTCGACCTGCCTCGTCTCCACCGTTATCTCAAGAACTTCCGAGCGACAATTCATGGCGATCTGACGGTTGTTTCCATTTACACAATACAACTAGAATGCGGTAGCGCTCTGCGTAGGCGGCCAGTCCGTATCTGCCAGGTGTCCTCTGTGGAGCTGACGAAGACGGTTTGTTTACCTCTATGAATGGGCGTGGCCTGCTGGAGCGTACACTGTAAGACACTCTGGAACATAAAATAGCATTGTAAAATGACTAGTATACCGCTAGATCGATGAATCCGCGTAGTGAGAACAGATTATAACTGAAAGCAAGTGAATGCTACATATGAGATAGGAGCCATTGCTCTGGCCATTTCCTCTAGGGCAATCTACGGCAAGACACATAGTTCAAAATACATTTTCCGGCGGTTTCAGAAATGAATCTCATGTTGTTCGATTTGATTTTCGGTGTTTTTCGCGCTTTCAGTATAATGTTGAGTAGTACCTACCTTGTGTGTGTTATGAAACAGGATTATAAGTCACGTAAGGTGAATGTGCGGTAATAACGGTTCGCGTTCCGTTCCCACACCACAACAACAAACGCTTGGAGTTGTCGCTGTGCATTCTGGGAGTTACAGTTTGTGCCACATATCAGTTTCTAAACGGCAACTTCACCGTTTAACGAGTCGACCGGAGCCGCGAACCGAGTCCCGGGTCAGCGGCTTTTGAGGATGTTTTTCCTTTCCGTTTTAAGCTCATTTTAACCGGGTATTTTCTGACAGAGCTCAACCCGTGGACGGCGGAAATAATTCATTTAGTGTGAAACTTTGACGGCTCCGTACTTAACGCACGGTAGCTAGCTTGTGTTAGCATGCTAAGCTAACATCTACATTTGAGTCAGTTGTAAACAGAGAGAGGCTGTTAGCTTTGCGGGTACATGACAAGCTCGTAACCGGCCGGGATAGTCTGGGACGTGTGTGTGGATGTAGCTTCTACCAGCTGCTGCAACTATGAAGTATTGGAACATGGGCAACAACAATGAACATAACTTCTTTTTGGGGTTGACGTCTCGGCAGTCAGTCACTAAACTGGGGACCACGGCGGTTGGTGAAGATTGCCTTCGTGGACTTCACCGTTCACTGACCCAATAGAGGTTTCGAGGATGTCAGATAATGTCTTAGAGGAGGTGTCTTAGCTGTGTCTTGGGTTTTTTTAGGACGTCGTCGTCGTCATTTTTTGCTAAAGGATGTCTGACTTAAAAAGTTCCAATTCATATTTAGCGTTGGGAGACGGTGTGGGAGACACGCAGTGGCTTTGCATGGTCACGCTGTTCGTCGCGTCCCTGGTTACTCTACTACTGTATTTCGTACAGTATTTCCAAGAAAGGCACCTGGGTGTCCGGCAGCAGAGACCAGCCGAGGACAATGCGGCGAAGGAGGAAGCGGACGCTCTGCTGGGATGGGCGCTGTCACTGAAAAGCTGGAAAAGTCAATGGAGAGCAGCTTGGTGCAGAGCTTTGAATGACGAATCAAGGAAGTCTGGGGTAAGTCTCATGACTGACAAAGCTCTCTGCAGCACTGTGTGTTACTTAGCACTTCAGGCAGGTGTTGTCAATAGAGGAACTGTAGAAGATGACAGTTATAAATAACAATATTTTGATTGAGGTTTTTCAATTATAACAAACAGAACATGTTAAAACACAACAAAATCAGTCTTACAGAGAGTACAATATACCGACAGTCAGATGAGTAGGCAACTAAAGAAAAGCATAATAATTAAAACAGATGTTAATCAATATGTACAGAAATCTTAAATGCATGGGCTACCACTTTAAATTTCATTCCAGTTGCCCCGCTCCCACCCCAGTCTTTGGCTTCATTGATTAACACCAACATTTTGTTTAAGAAACTCCATGAAACTCCCACCCAGATATTTTCAAAAACTTCTAGCTTTCCTTTAGTGATGTATGTTAATTTTTCCATAGCAACACATGCTGATAAATCCTTAATATATTGCTTAAGACATTTGTGCTTGTCCACAGCTTCCTTTGCCCAAAAGGATGTAGTCACTTTAATCCAATTTTCCCCAATCTCTTGACATCAGACACCAGTCATCTAACAGTACATCTCTTTTAATACACTGTCAACAGTGTAGATTTTGCACCTTGCAATGCCCCGATTCTACTACCAGTCTTTATTATGCCTTGGAATGATCAAGTCAGCAGCTGCTTTGCCAATTTCAAACAGTTCCTTTTTTATAGGACATTTTGCTTATTTATTGGCAACAATTTAATGCATGTCATACTTTCCTGCCGATTTGCGTGTTTATGACTTGTTACCCCACAGGGTTCTGTTCTGCTGACATTTGAAGAGGATGGTCTTCACTCATCAGAGCTGGTGGTCAGCCAAGTGTCCAACTTCCAGAAGTCGGCTGGTCACAAGGTAGTCATAGCATATTTAGTTCAGTTGTCTATCATGGTCTCCTAGTTGTTTTCTTTCCTGTGGTCAAATTTCTTCCTAGAGACTTCTGTCTCTGGATCAATTGAGCCATTGTTGAGTGCCGGTGCCACATCCTCCTCCTACTACTACTCCAACGGCAGAAAACGTTTGCATTTGTTTTTCTGTGACAGCTTGGACCTTATTAACATTCATCAGGGTTATAACAGCAAACACTTACAGATTTCTTATTAACTTGTTTATGTACCTTATTGACATAGCCTGCCCCTCAAATCAATCTACCCTCCCCTAATTCAATTGAGAGGGGGGGGGGCACTCTATGGCCAGTGCTGCCTTTAAACTTTTACCAGTCTCCAGTGGCCAATGTCTGAGTCAGACAATGTCCATTAGCCAACTTTGGCACTTTTTCCACCTAATAAAGCCAATGTATTGTGTGGGGATTCATCTGCACATTTTTGCAACTTTGCATATGATATTTTCAAGAGTCCACACGTGCCAAAATCAC
>CABFOS010055496.1:0-14044 GCA_900660315.1 Diretmoides pauciradiatus | reverse complement strand
CAGAGGCCACAGAGGGGATCAGGATGGGGCCAGATTCAGAAGAAAATCCTCAAACTCAAGCTTTACTGCCATTTCATCTTCGTCTCAGTTGCGGTAATGTAGCTCAGAGGAAGATAGCGGCTCTCTGACCCTTCGCTGTATGGAGTCTAAAAAAAACTGTCAGTCCCTAATAGAGCCAGTGAGCCCAGACAGGTAGCGCTTACCCGCACTTACACCAAATCACCCAGAAACTGCAGCGCCTCAGCATTCTGCAAGAGTTAAGGCTCTCTGCTTTATCTGTCAAGTAATTTTCCATCTTCCCTCTTCCGTTTACTTGCCAGGGTAAACTGTAGCAGAAGAGGGGTGGGTGGCAAAAGGCTTAATTCCCTTGTATTTAATAGTGAACCCAAGGGATCTGGGCTTATGGTGTTATGAGTGTAGAAAAAAGGTCTACAATGGACTGTACAAAGGTCTATTGTCCAGCCACGGCAAGAAAGATGTTAAGAGACATTAGACGTCAACTTACACTCCTTTTTCTTTTCCTGGCCTGCTGTGACTGCTCGGCTGCAGACTACTGTTTTTCTAAGATGGCAAGGCAGGAAAATATTCCCTTTCATGTTCGCTGGGAACTTTCACTCGTGGGGATATCCTTTACCACCTGCACATATCAATCACGCATTTGGCGAAGCGCTCCGGCGGAATACGGGGGGGAACATCTGCTTGGATCTCGATCCAAGATACAGACAAAATGGCTTCCCTGCCTGGCTAGCGTGACTGTCTGATTAAGTGCTATGTATTCTTGTAGAAGGTCTAATCAAAGCATCCCAGTTAGCGGGGGTAAAGGTATCTGTATTGACACCCTGGCGTTGACCTTGGCACGGTGCTCTCTGCTCTCAGCCGGTGGTCCTGGGCTTCCCCTGAGCCTGCTAGTTATTTTCTCTGCCTTAGCACTATCATGTGTCATAATCTACAGGAATTTGTGGACACAACCTTTTCAACTTCAGATAGGAGGTATACAAGTTTCAAAAAGAGGTCTGGATGTGCACAGATAGGCAAGCTGAAGGCACTGTGTGAGACTGTGTTATTAGACTATGTTTTTAATAAAACAGTTAGGGACCATCTTAAATAGAACTCTGTAAGCGCATTTCACTACAAAGCTGAATAAGACTGATATGTCTGGTAATAAGAACATTGTTGCTGAGTGCGTGACTCAGAAATAGCCTTCGTTCTGATGTGTCCTTGAAGCTTTTACTAATAACACATGACAGCAGCATAGAGCAATAAACACACACGCCATCCATCCCCATTGTGGTCTAATTTACAATGACAGCTGTTTTGCAGGGTTTTTTTATACATGACATGTGGCATCAACAAATACAGTAGGAAAGTTGACGATGACATTTTGAAGGAAGAGTTTACTTGCAGGGAGAGAGTATATCTCACTCAAAGCTTGCTCAGTGATCCGGCTCCTGCCATTTTCTCTAGGCGGTTTTTTTTTTTTTCCTACAGGAAGAGGAAGTCTTGAATGAGACAGAGGTAACACTTGAAAGGGAACATCTCTCTCAGGGGAACAAGAGAAAGGCCAGAGCAAAGCGGCGTAACAGAGACTGAGAACCAGGCTGATGAACAATGTTTTCTATTTGCACACATTTGCATGAGAAAGGCAGCGCAGCGGCCACCAGTTCCACTTGTTGGCCGCTGAATGGGAGGGCTGTCTGAAACCCCTCCTCATGAGAGACTGGGGAGAATGGGAGCTGAGGAAATTCTAAAGCTGGCTGCGTTGTCAGGATTAGTGAGTGGAAGGAAGAAAACTTTTTGACAATAGAAGCCAGGCTTCCACTTCGTAGCTGTGACACTTCCCTGCCAGTCCAACCATGCGCCCATTGTACCGCACCAAAGACTTTGTGAAGCCTAATCGCAGCTGCCAAATTAGACCATTCATCATAGATAGAGAGAAGGGGATGCTCAACATGTTAAAGTTGAAATAGACCAGGTGTGCATATCTGAGTCATAGGCCTACTGTACATAAACATGTCAAATACAGGCGCATGTACAATAGCCGCCTCTTTTAAGAAACATCTGTGTGATGTGTCCAATTAGCTCGGATATCGCTGAACATCTGCCACGTGGAGGAGTGAGAATTATCTCCGGTGATGTCAACCCTTTGTTTTGCATACGCCAAGTCCTAATGGAGGCGAACAAAATGAAATCTAACATCTGTCGGCGTCAGCGGCAGCCGTGGCCGCTACGCTACAGTCTGTTAGGGCAAAGAGAGTTAGGAGCGTGTAAACGTGGGGAGACGTGGAACAACAGCCCAGATAGAAGAAGAGCTTTTGCGTGGCGTTGTGATATGCGATATGTCATTCTGCAAGAGGAGCTGATCCTACTGTATGTGAGTAACAGTGACTTGATACGTGATTAAAGTGCTACAGAGCTGTGGAAAAATGAAGAACACTTTATCTTCTCACTGGCGCAATGTTTTAATGGCTCCATTTGAGACGAACACAAGTATATTCTAAGGCTTTTTGATTTATGAGGAAAATCTATAGCCTATAATCTGGTGAAAAGACCAATTTTGGATCACACAAAAAATGCCATATAAACCATGTTTAAATCACTGTCAGCCTATGGTCATTTCCAAACGAAGGTCTACACTGTATCACAGTGTCTGCTGCCAACAAGTGAAAGATGGAATCCAAATAATAAAGCAGGAAAGTCCCTCCGTGGATCACCATAACGTTGGGGTTTGTTCACAAAACACACTCACAAGAATCCTATTGTGTCAAAGGGGATCCAGCTACAGCTCCAGATGTTTGGACGCAAACACAAAACATGGGATTCCAATAAAATGATTATTATGTAACAAATCCTACGGACAATACTGCACCGCCTGTCAGCGTTTAGTGATTTATCCTGAAGTCTACCGCTGTGGTTTGGCAGCAATCCCTCAATCGCCAGTCTGCATGTACTTTTTAGCACCAAACAAAGAACGACCTCTATGTATGTATTGTCAAGGACTTTATTCCACAAACCTACCACGCAGAAGTGTATTGATGAGCCTCTGACTCCATGTTACTTCTGATGTTGCTACTGATCAGCCGTTTCATGGAGATATGCATGTATAGGTTCAGTCTATGATATATAATGTATGTACAGTACATTGTAGCCCCACAGCAGCGTTACTTCTGCTGAGTTCCTAAAGCTTGGCGAGAGATGTATAAGAATGCCGTCATGATTTCTGGCACCTCTGAATGGAATGCAGACCTACAGAAAGATTTAAAGCCTAAAAACAAAGTTACTCTATGCAAGTTTAAACCAGTTGTTCGCACTGTGGAAGATAAATCGATAGAAAATTGTCAATGCTTTTTTATGAAGTGAATTATTTCATAACGGTGCAGCTGTTCCTTCTTTCTCTTTATTTGTTCTCTGTTTTTCTCACTCTTCTCTTCTCAGATGTAGTATGTATTGTGCAATGTTTTGTCTGTCTGTAATAGATT
Organism: Diretmoides pauciradiatus; assembly: GCA_900660315.1. NCBI lineage: Eukaryota > Metazoa > Chordata > Actinopteri > Trachichthyiformes > Diretmidae > Diretmoides > Diretmoides pauciradiatus. Next base: position 10,568 of record CABFOS010055496.1, on the reverse strand, counting down.
GGACTCTTGCCATCTTGGCCATGTCACCCTTGCAGAAAGGAACTTTCATCTCAACAGGACTGAGCTATTTAAATAAAGTTTAAATGAAATGACACCTTTTCATTCCACATAATACACAGATCAGAGAAACAACTGTACTTCAAAACCTTTTGTCTAGGGAAATCCATTAGCTGGGAACGAGCTTGTGGGAGACTGGAACGTCAAGTCTGCTGAGCCACTCCCTACCGTGTGAGAGAAGAGAGAAAGAGAGAGAGAAGGAAAAAGAAAGAGAAGGCAAGACAGACAGAGCGATAAGGGAGCAAGAGAGAGCACTGGGAGTGGGCAGTGATTAACATGCTGCATTCAGGATGCATTTCAGAGGGGCACTGGGAGGAAACGACGGACCATTACAGCACAACTAAGGGTCTGTTAATCAGCCTATTAGGGTTTAATTGAGGGTAGTTAATTAGGGGATGGTAGGCAGTCTGCGCATGGGGGTCAGGGGCTGACAGGAGGAGCAGCTGCCCGGGCAACCTGAGCTGATTGTTACTGGTCCATTTGCACAAGGCCAGTGATTGATTGGCAGGAAAATTAGCCTTAATTACACCTGTCTATTCCTGCCCCCTTAGAACCTTTCAGGAGCCATAAATTAACCCAGCAGCTCCTGTGAACAAGGAGCCGGCCGAGTCCGTATTGGAGCAGAGCAAACACATTTACAGTAGGCCCAGACTGTATGTCTCCACGAAAATCATCAAGGGCCGGCTCGCCTTTAAGGATACAGGCCGCTTAAACTGAGTGGAAAATACAATATTCTGCGTGTGGTGAGAGAGAGACACAGACAAAAGCAGCCTTCTGGCCTGAGCGAGGCATAGGCTCACCTCACACTATCCCATGGTAGAAACAACTCCACATCTTAAAGACTCCCATCCCCTTCCCCCCATGCGGAGCAGCGGAAAACAAAGATGTGCTTGTCCTCACTTCTTAAAACCAGCTCTGCATATGGCAGCGGCTACCACCACCAGAAGCAGATTATGGACTCTTAAAAGTTAGATTTGATTTAATGTGCTGCTCCTGCCTCAGCTGGACCACGGGGCAGAGGAATGTGGCTTGCTGCTAGGCTTGGCCTGCTTAGCCCGGGGTGGGGTCATCCTGGCTTGGGCCTGACAGGACTAACAGAGCAAAGCTACATTCAGCTTGCCTATCTGGGGAATAAACAGACCTACTGCACAGGGGCCAAAATCCAATAAAGGGCCTGACAAAGACCTGTTTCTTGCTTCAGGATGCCAAACAACATGTGATCCCCCTTAGAGAAATAACCGGTATGTCTGTTACTCATAGCCCTCAGGGTCAGAAATAACGCCTGGGGAATTTGTGGCACATGTCCTCCCGAGGATGCCATGTGCTGTGACAACTTATTAGTGTAACCTGACATTTTCCCCCTGACAAAGAAGGATGGATGATGTGCTGAACACACCACAAGACACAAAAGCCCTGGAGGAGTCAATAAAATCCGTAGAATATTTCATTACAAAGAGGCTGCACACTAGCACACCCTGTAAGTGTCATATTAAAATTAGATTTAAGTTGCACAAAACCACTGTTGTATAAAACGTTGTAAAAACTGCGATGTGGCAAACTACTTACTGAATCGTGAAACTCAAACTTTTTTTTTGTCGTTGCAATTTTCCAGAGCTCAGAACAATATCTGGAGTGCTTAAAGGGAAAAAGTGACACAGCCAATTCGCCACACAACGGCAAAGCTCATTTTCCCTTCAGCTTCTCCCCTGAAATGTCCAGACGTCTCAGTCCCTCTTGGTCGAATGGAGGGAGAAATGCTGACACCAGAGCTCATCAACGCGCATGCTTCGGACCCACCCTCAACACGGTTCACTTCACATTTCTATCTGTCTCTGGCCTGCTGAGGTGGTACTAAAATAACTGCAGGGAGGTATGGCGTGTTAAGTGGTGCACTGTGGGTAACCTCACAACTCCTAAGTCACAAGTAGATAAAAATTTAAAAGAAATCGTGGTCTGAGAAGATTCCAGTTACAAACTATTAACACGCAAATAGCAAAGCTGAAGCAATTCAAAAGATATAGCGCCTTTCTTAGCGGCCTCGTTCCAATAATGTGATCAAGTTCACATTAGCTGCGAAGCAAAAAGGCCCTTAATGCTTTAATGTGTGAGTGTAAGCTGAGGCACATCAGCAGTAATATGATCTCTATTTATGAGGAACCCCATGGGGATAGTATGAGCCAAATAAAGTGAAGTTGTCTCGTGGGGTGAGCAGTCTTAGGAAAAATGTTCAATTTTATATCCACCTTCCCAGTAAAGTGGCAGCCTACTTTGCGTTTCAGACACGCTAGATTGTGACCTGTGGCATTTTCCCACCACAATCTTCCCTGAGCTAATCACACAAAAACACATTATGCATCCCTAACAGGTTAGACAAACAGAGCGCCGGCGAATTAAACTTGCATCATCGGGTGCAAAACTGCTGTCACAAACTGCGTGCGGTTCCAGTCCTTTTTTTTAAGACGCTTCGATGAACCCTGCAGAGCCAAATTGTAGAGCCAGTTAAAAAAAAAGGGAAAAAAAGAAACGCGGCAGGGGAGAGTAATCACGGCAGAGAAACACATGATGTCTGCGAAAAAGAATGAAAAGTGCTTGATCAGTGCCATATGACAGATAGAAAACGAAATGATATAGAGTTGTTGACAGAGAATGAACATTTACAAGAGAAAATACGCCCAATGTTGTTGTTAGGCTGTTAAATCATGTCCTCACAATCGCCACTTTCCATTCCGAATGCTACCCGGGGAAAACAAGTCGAGAGAGCCGCACCGTGTAAACAATGAGAACACTGAACGGCGCTATAAACCATGTTTATCTCAAAATAACTGGATAAGTTAAGACAGGCTTTAGCATTACACCCTCAATGCTGCTCTGTCTGTGGGCATTTCAAATGCTTACACTCCTGTCAAAATTCAACTGGGACACATTCCTGCTGGCAGCAACACCCCCCATCCTCCACATTAGAACTGGCATCTCCTCAATGTCAGTTTATTTTAAAGTAGTTGTTGCTGCTCACCCTCCGTGACCTGAAAATGTTTGCAGAGGACTTACAAGGCGACATTTACAACTGCAGCCCCGAGCGTCTCCATTTTCCTCCTATTCTCACACTCGGAAACTCGCACAGGGAGATCCGGCATAGTCATCCTAGAACCGGGACATCGGCTTAGCCACACAAGCAAATAGGCTTGAAGAGGCTGGATGATTTACCATAACATTTACCTATGGTTGTTATTGCAAGAAAATGCGAAACATAAACCTCTGTCACAGATATACATTGCTACGATGCTGCAGAGAACACAGCGACGTTTCAGGAGGTCCAGAACGGCTCAGACTGCGGCGAGAGCGAAAGAGCGAAGAGCTACAATCACGATGAGGGAATTACATTTACACAGTGAGTGCACACACAACAAAATCCAAAGCAAACACGTTGAACAACTTTTGCTTTTACTACAGCGAACTCAAAATGTGATAAGTCCCCGAGGCGCACGGAGCAGAACTCTTCATACCGGGGCAATCCCACGAGTTAAACTGAATCGGAGCTTATTTATCAAATCCCGGTGGCAAAGACAGGCAGCTCCTGACCAGAGTGCTAAGATTTTTCAGCTTGTGGAGGGCCTAGCGAAAGCAAACACAGCTCAAGGTTTTATGAGAAAAATGTCTCTGGCTGAACAAGGAGGCATTCATGCGCTGATTCATACCAGCCTGTAGCACAGTTAGAGGACAGCCATCTGCTATCACACTCCTCCTCTAAGAGCCTGTTATAGAAGGACAAGCCGTGGATCATCATGTACATGTTACATCCATATAGACTTACTGGAACTAACACCTCTCCTACAGGAAGAGAAAACAGCTCTCCGCCTGTTTACAATGCGGTGGATTCTGTCTCCTCAGGTGAACTTGCTATGCAGTGTTCCATGTAATGTGACTGGCCCCTTGTCGAGGAGCCGATCCCCGCAGCGAGGTTACGCAACGCCTCACAAACGGCTGTCTACATTTTATCTATTTTGTGAGTTTTGTATGCTGGACTTCATGTGATAGAAAGAAAAAAATCACTTTTATTTCCACAGGCAGCTAGAATGGAAAATGGGAGGGGGGGCGCTGATGACTAAAACACAAAACCTGCAGAATTGTCCAAATTCAGCTTATGTAATCATGGTCTTCGAATGAGGAAACCAGTGCAGTGAAAATGGCCGACATGGAGGTCGTTAACAAATCTCAAAGTGATGTATGTGCCAAACTGGTCCACAGGGAACCAGGGAGGGTCCCCGGCACCGTGAGACACTTTATTTTAGTTAAAACTGACTGACGCATTTCAAACGTGACATCCTGACAAAAGCTAATTCCAGCTGAATCTTGATTGTCAGTTAACTTTTCACATTGCCGCTCTGAAAGGCTTTGAACTTCTGCTCTCACAACTGCCTCAAACTCAGTAGTGCTCCGTAATCTTCGGTCTTTTGTCATCCACGGGAGGTTGTCTAAGACGCTCGCTTTGAAAATGTCTTCCATCCAAAGAACATCAACTTTCGAATAAAACAAAAAAAAGCTTCTGTAGATGCGGTCTGTGATTGGGGGCTCATCCAAACCACTGGAGTCATATATGCAGGGGGAAAAATTGCTGACTGAGAGGTGTGATGAGAAACCAGAGTTGAAGGATTCCGGTAGGTCTGGTTTTAGAATGAGCACTCCCACAATGCACTGTGTCCCACACGGGACGGGATGCTAAGTAGGCAGATCTACAAGCTGTGGGTTTATCAGCCCTGAAAGTTCACAATACACTACATGAAACTGCCTTCTGGCACTTGGTATTAAATTCCTTCAATTCACCGCTGTAACCCGCGGAGTCCACCACCCCAGGTCGAAGATTCAACGCACGTCATCGCCGACCTCTCGTTATGATGCTGCACTTCTTACAGTGGTTTGAAGAACTGTGACTGGGAACTTTTTCTCTGACCAACTAACAATATGAAATACGAACCGCCTCCTATATCGGTTTTCCCATCCAATGAAAAACACCAAAGGGAAACAACAACTCTGAACTGTCATCATTGCCTGAATGATTTATGTTGTTGGTTTTGTCTAGTAATCGCTCAACTCTTGGTAAAAAGGTCACTTAATAGGGCCCTTTGCTCTGTCCTCAGGCTCTTTATGTCCTTTCTGCTCATGTTCGAGAGATTTGGTGACGTCTCCCACAATGGCTGAAAAACAATGAGGACAAACATGCCAAAGCAGGTGCAACGCCATCCTTAAAGGCAGAGTAGGTAATGGTGTTTAGAAGCAGTTTTTGTTATATTTGTTGAATTTCTCTGTACATCCCCATAGCGATCAATCAATCAAATGCTGTGACAATAAAAAGAAAAAAACAGTGTCTCTAGCTGGCACAGGACAGTAATAACTCCATCCAATCATGTCATTCGGACCGAATGACGTGATTGGACGGACTACCTGCCTGTCTACCTACCTAATAGTAGTGCGCGTTCGTGTTTCGTGGGAGGGGCTTTGGAGGGAGGGGTGGCGTTATTTTTCAAGATGTAGCTTGTTCTTGCAGGTTTCTCCAAGTTACCTCCCCTACCTTTAAGATAAATCTGTATTCTTTTAAGCTAGTAAAAAATGAATGGCTTTATTAACAAAAATCCTATACAAAAGGTCTCAAGTAATCAAGTGCACCAGCATGTGGACCATTAACACGAAGCCCCTGGAAACTCCAACCTTCTTGCACTCACACACACCGAAGCAGATGCACATACATGCACACAAACTCATAAACACACACTTTTAGTTTAGTGGTTCACAGTCACATGAGCTAATCCTTCTTCCCGCATCAGCTAGGAGACCCCATCGGGCTCCAGGCGCCAAGTGAATTTCGAGGGTTCAATCTGCCCTTTGTTAAGGGAGCTTACGACAAATCTCAAAGAGGAGAAAGCTTTGAGCCACTTGATTCTGTTCCTTGAAGAGATTACGACCGAGGACTAACATGTCACATCTTAGTTATGGTGTTGCCATATTTACGGCCACTGCATGAGGCGTGTGTCAAAAGGCTTGTGGCATTTTTGTAAGTAGTGCACATTAAATTGAATTAACGACAGGATAGAGTGATCAATAGAGTCCAGATGTTGGAGTCCTCTCTTCGTAAACACTTCCCAATGGAAATACACAACATCTATATAAGCACTGCGCTGGTCAGAACGCTCCGGGGCAATTTCACTGAGGTTTGACAATAACGGCTGCGACAAACCATGTTTGTCATCTTGCGGCGTACAGTAAAACACGCTTGTGATCCACATAAACCTCCCAGTTCAATGCATCCATTGTGCGAGACTCTGGTTGACACTGTACTATAAAGGCAACCTTTGTGATGCAGATTTTTTTCAATGCATCCCTCAAGTTGACCTCGGGGTGATCTGGCCTTTCCACACCGGGTTCTGTTTAAAGGAGAGGAGGAGGAGGAGGATGCTACACGACAGCTCTGTCATAAGGGATTTGTCGGCTCCGAGGCGAACAGGGTTCTCTCTCACTTGGCAAAACCAAAGACAGACAGCCTCGCCTCGAGTTTATCTCATTCCATCTACAGCGACGCCCCACCTAACAAAGCCTTTGCTTGAGTGTTGATTGCTACAAGTACATGTCGAAACATTCGCCGCCTATAGAATTTCTTTCTTCTGAGCTGAAAAAAGAACAAAATGTAAATACTTACGCCGTTTCATTTTCAGAGGCCATTGGTTTACATATGTTGAACTGGTGCCATCATAATCTTTATAAGGCAAACAGCAGCTGCCATATAATCCAATGTTTTTCCCTTCACAAGACACACTCACATACCTCTATTATTCTGTCGTGGATTTGAAGGCCTCCTTCCTTATCTGCTGGACCTTTCTCAGTGATCTTGGATACAAAGATCCCTTCATTTGAAGTGCCGTCATTGTCATCCTGTGGAGTAAATTGTGGTTACTTGAAAAAAGAATTTTAAAAAAAGCACATTGATCAGAGCAACACAATTATGACACTCGAGTAACAACTATGCAAATGCATAATAATTCAATTAGGTTTGTTCGTATCTCAGGGTTCCCACTCTTTAAGAGAAATCATTTTCCAGGACTTTTCCAAGAGTTTTCCAGGACAGCACTTGCTCGGCGCTTTGAAGCAGAGAACGAAAATAAGTGCAAAAGTGAGCACACACAGTGAACGTATATAGTGAATGTGACGAGGAGCGCCGCTGTCAAACATGACATCATCAGGTCAGAGAACCCGGAAGTTAAATAGACCGGCGTTCGACAATTGACTTTAACGAACAATGGAGCAATTCAAAACTTCCAGGACAACATAGATTTTTTCCAGGATATTTGGTCATTTTAGTCAATTTCCACAGGTTTTCCATGACTGGAAATCTAGTCTCTGAATGTCCAGCTTTTCCAGGATGAGTGGGAACTCTGATATCTGCGACAACAGAAATGTTCGGAGCCTCCTTAGAAACTCAGTAACCTACTTTAAAACACCCTGGAGATTTTATGCAGATAATCCAAATGGCCTTCCTGCTTAACCCTGCCACTGACTGTGAGATCAGCAGCCTGCAGTGACTGGCAAGTGGTCGCAGGTGCATGTACTGTATAACACCGCACCGTCACCATGCCAGGATGTGCTGCCGCTTCACACGCTTCCCAGGCCTGGAGGAGTAACCCTGGCCTGCAGGCTAAACGTTGACTGGACATGTTGCATGGATATGAGCTACTCTGCATCTATTTATGTGTCTGTGTGACCCCCAGTGTCAGAGCTACGATTGGCTTGACAAAGCTTCTGCCAACATCCTCCCAGCTCTCTCTTCAAAACCACATGAAGCTCGCTCTACACTCCTGCTGAGCTGTGCAACACTACTAAATTTTAATAGGATACTTAAAGAAACCTCAAACGTCATGCTGCGCACTCTGTAATTAATTATTTCTGGTCTGCTTCCTCTTCCGGGCTCATCATATACGAGTGTCTACACTGTGAAAACCCCGACACTTTGCCATATATCACTTCTGCTTCGAGGGATGTGGGTAAACTCCAGCCCTCAGCCCAAGAGTCCACAAATCTGGCATGTGATTACTATTAGCCTAGCATCATTCTGTGCCAATATAACAGCCCCTGCCCGGCCATAAGTGCATGTGTCAAAAGCTACAGGGTTATGAGCTATTTCCATTTTAATGAACAGTTTCTTACACAGTGAACTGCTGATTTGAGGCCAACGGCGCAAGCAAAAGCCAAGCATAGCCTCTTCCCTCTTACGGCTCAGGGTTTGACACATGGTTCTGTCAGGAGAGCTAGAAAGCTCACAAATCTACGAGACCGTAGGATCAGGAGCACCGCGTTTTACGTTTTGATCTTTTAATAGTTTCCTGCTATAAAAAAAAAACTTTTACTGTGACAATCTATGTTGCAAAGTGCGTCACTGTGGCTGTAGAAAAACAGCCCCGCGACGGCGAAACAGATATGGAGAAAACCGTTTCAATGGGACCTGCATGCACACACACTCTGTGAAGCTCCGTGTATGGGAGACGCAGTCGTAACCCGTGTTGAGGTATTTTCAACCCTTCACTCAGCAGACCTTGTGGCATCATTAATGAGTTGTACTTCAGAGCCTCCAGACAGAAAGAAAACATAGTGACTGTGAAAGGTTCAGGCCGGGATAAAAGACCCTTTCCACGCCTCTGCGTTTACCGAACCACCAAAATCCCCTCAATTAGAGACACAACAACTGTGGTCAAAGCCATAATCCCTGATTTAACTCTCATAAAAGTAATTATAGTTTTCTATCTGTAATGCCAAATCCGCTAAACCAGACCAATCTATAAACACAATAAAACTTGATAGATGCGGTCCATCTATCCACAGACTTGAAAACATATGCAACGACTGTCTCAGCAATGTTAGTACAGAGAAAGTTTGTGGTACTTGAATTATGTGCTGTTCATTCCTGGGTTGCCATATGACACTTGGCTGATCGCTGAGGAGATGAAACCTCCGAGAGATCTGGCTTTGAACCTACCCCACACGGTCTTCCTCCTATGATGTTAAATCCCAGAGATCCACCCTCCCGATGAAGCAGTACTGTCACGCTTTTAGTCTCGCCTTCCTACAGACAGACGGGGAAAGAGACAAGACAAAGACACATAAACAAAAAGATGGCAGCGGTTTATTCAAAAATAATCATCTTTTTAACGTCAGTCAAGCTATAGAATGATTAAAGGAGGAAGGGTAAAGGCTTTTCCTCTCACAAGCCATCAGCCTGTGTATATTAATACACCAGCAGACCTCTCACTCAGTGGCAGGATGACATGAAGAACTCTGGGAAACTTGCACAGTCAGCTCTTAATCGTTTTTTTTTAAAGAGGGACTTGAGGGTGAAGTACTAGGAAACATAATTTCAGCTGCCATTCCAGTATGCCGCAACATACAGGGACTAAATATAAAGCAGATATTATTGGCATGTACAGTGTCCTGACTCCTATGTAGGCTAAGACCATGCTGTGCCTGTCAGGCCACGCAGGAATGTGCACTGTGACATACTGGAAGTACATATTTGATCACTAAGTGAAAACTTAATTGACATGGATTCGACTCCAATTTTTTTTGTTCGCATGAAAGCTAAATAAATTAAAAGCATATCCCATTATTCTCTCCAAGTCACCCACAATTAATTTGCTACAACCCAGAGAACTAATTGGAGCTTTTAAGGTTTTCTCATTTAGTCTGTGAGAGCCACTAAAGTGAACTCAGAGTAATTAAGGAGGTTCTTTTTGCATCTGTGAACACTCTAGACAAACTCTAATCCCTCAGAAATGAAGTAAACCTCAACAGGAGGCCGTCCTAAAACCTCAGGTATTGCAACCAAAACTTGATTATATAGATCAAATGAACGTCACACATGATTTGTATGAGTTTAAGGAGAAAGAAGACGGAGGATTGCTACTGGAGAAAGAGAAAACTCGATGAGTGAGGCATGGCCGACGGCGGCACACTGGTGACTTGGCAACTCGCTGTGAGCCTTCACCTCACCACGAGTCACACTTTCCGAGTCTGCCCTCCGTCATATTGCTTCCCCCTCTGTCTGCCTCTTACAGCAGTCCGTCTAATTATAGTGTAGCTAATGCTAAAAGAAAACCAAGGATCACTGCACAGGAAAATATTATTGATTCACAAACGACTAGTCTACAATCAAGAGGGTGTGTGCAATAGATAGAAAAATGCCCCGTTTTCTTCTTAATCAATTAGTGGGCCACCATTCAAAAGTTGACCTTTGACCTTTTTAGCTGAGGTTTTCAACTTTGCATAGTTTGTGTGAATAAATGATAGATGGAGAATAAATAACAGGGGTAGGACTCGAAAAGTTTCAAAACTTCATCGTACGCCCCTTTTCGAACATTGTTTAGTTAGTTGAGTTTTGTTTAATATGTTATTACTATTGTATTCTTTTGCTGCCTAAATATTTTTATTTATTTTTTATTATTTTTTATCTATTTTTTATTTTGGTTTTAATGTTC